>JAFVLL020029079.1:0-21750 GCA_021397915.2 Tor tambroides | reverse complement strand
TTCTAATTTTCTGAGATACTGAATTTGGGGTTTTCATTAGTTGTCAGTTATAATCATCAAAATTAAAAGAAATAAACACTTGAAATATATCAGTCGGTGTGGAATGAATGTATACATTATACAAGTTTCACTTTTTGAATGGAATTAGTGAAATAAATCAACTTTTTGATGATATTCTAATTATATGACCAGCACCTGTATGTGTAGCTGTCTAACTTGCTTGATTTTTTTTGCTTAGGTCTGTCTGTGCTGGCTGCAGGAGAGGAGCAGTCTTTTGTAATGTTACCTCCAGGCTGGTAAGCCTCTCTTAACCCTGTCATGGAATGAGATGCTATAAATAGGCTCATCAGTGCTGGAGGCAAGATTGGGAGATGAGTGAGGCCCGGTCTGGAGGAGACTCATTGGAAAGGGTTGTTGATCTCTTGTTATGCGGAGGAGGTTTATATAAAAATGCATTTATTAGGACTGAAATGTAGAAGGGGTCTGCCTAATGGAAAGAGACGTCATTACAGCATGGCCTGTTGATCCAGTGGCTCGGGTACGCTAGATTTATGGATGAGGTTGGAAAGTCTTTGGATGAAATGATTAGGAATAGAAACAACAACCCAGTATGATTTTCCTATAAGCCTACTATCTCCACTTGGTAATAACACAATCTCAAAGGCAATACACTCTTTGTGAACTGAACTGTGAGAACGCTGTAAAAAGTGCTAACATGCGATTTTTAACTTAAAGAGCTATTTCTACTTGAGTTAACCAATAAAAATATGTTTTGTTGGTATTAATTCATGTTTTTAGGTTAATTTGGTGACTTTGAATAATATTTAGGTTTTACTATTTTGGGTTACCTAAATAGTACCGCTATACTATTCACTTTTGCATTCTGCCATCACAGGATCTTTTTAGCCATTTTATATGAAAAATATTAAACGGGTGATATCCAGGACAAATGTACTTTTGAAATGCACCCTGCAAAGTCTTGTCTCTGCACAACTACAAGAACAAGTTGGTAGTGTTTTCATACATATACAGGTAATATACTCCTTTTTTCTTCGAAGGAGGTTTTAGCATGGGAAGAATAAGGAAGGGTAAAGGGAAAATAAATTAGATCAGACAAACACAGTACTCACTCTCCCACTGAGTCTATGAAACAACTTAGTGAAGGGCCATGTTAAGGACAAACATCTGACTTAAATTTCCTGCTTTTCCAAACAGTTCAGTGTGATCTGGTTACCTTACAGAGTCTCTCCTCAGATGACATCCTTCCTTAAAATGATTTATCTAATTCTGACTAATTTGCTAAGCTCCACTCCAGAATGCCCTATAAGATTCACTTAATGTGAATACTGAAATTTTCTATAAAATCTACTCATAAAGTGATATAAATAAAAGTTTAACACGTTTAACAAAAGTTAAAATTCTAATCAAGTCAACACATCAACACTCTTCAAAGCACAACAAAAGATTATTAAAACATAGTAATGAAAGTTACTCTAAGTACACTTAAATGGCCTTTTATTTCATCAATACTATATTATCTGCAAGCACAGTTTGTAAAAATGTACTCTTAAGATTTGAAGTACACTGCAAGTGCACATTCAATACAATTAAGCACACTCCTTTTTCACAAGGGATACGGATTTGTAATGACATTAGGGGTAATAGTAATAAAAACTATTTCTTTAACAACTACAGACCATCTTAATATGCATTCTCCTGTTTAATTCATCATCTGAACACATCTGATGTATTTTTGAGTCTCAATGATGCCAGTATGGTAGCAACACACATCTAGTTATCTGAAAAGGCAAATGTTACAGATTGATGGGAGTGAATATTACATATAAAACACAAGCTGGATGGCTGTAATAGCTTAAGCTTTGAGATGACAGATGTGTTGGGTGTTTGCCGTCATTAGTCCATCTGTTGCTGTGATGATGAGATGACTTCCCAAACTCCACACTTGCATCCTATTGAATATCATCCATAATCACTTTCTTTCTACAACAGAGGGAATCCCCAACTGATTTGTCAGCGTTAAGTATCACAGCTACTAATAAGTCGACACAGCAGGGCTTGTTTAATGAAACAGACGTATAAATTGCATACAGTAGCATATCTGGTAAATTCCATGGATCAGGATCACTCCATAACTGAGAGAGAAAGATAAAGGGGATGGGGGGAGGAGGTGGGGGAGGCTGTGATTAGAAAGGAGCGAGGTGAAGAGTGAGAGATGGAAAGGTGCAGAAAATAGCTCCACAATATTCTCAGAGACCGAACAGAGAGTCTGTTATCAGGACGCATGGAAAACATCCTCGACACAATCCCCTAGAGCGACAGAGAGGTGGAGAGGGACTGAGATGGGACTCTTGAAAGCCTTACAATCTTGAAGAATACTTCCCATTTGGACAATGAATATATACAGTGGTCCTCAAAAAACCCTTGTTTTTACACAAATGTCTTTAGCGGAATCTGCAAAAAATCTATGTTATTGTGTCTAACCATGCCAGCTGGAGTCAATGGGAGGTATGAAGTCAGTTCTCCTGAAGTTCAGGTCCACAGGTGTAGTATATCACATCTCTATGAACATGATCCACTAATGTCTAAAAGCCAGAAAATGTCTAAATACTATTTTTTTTTTTTTTTAATAATATTTATTGTTTTGTAGGATCTTTTTGTGAAATGTTTGATTGGAATGTGTGCTTGTGCTGATCATACATTTTTAAAGGAATAATTCGCTCCAAAAAACCCTGAAAATTCTGTCATCATTTACTTACTTTCTTCTGTGGAACATAAAAAGACATATAAAATATTTTTAAAAAATGCCCCATTGTTTTTTGTCCATGCAGTTGAAGTCAATGGTAACCACAACTGTTACTAACGTTATTCAAAATATCTTGTTTGACTTTTTGTCTGTGCAGCTGTATCCTTAAGTGCATCTTGCATTATTTTCTAATTTAATAAAGTTTTTCATTGTAAATTACACTACAAATTACATTGTAAAAATTTACATGGATTTTAGCATTTCTTAGTATATCCCTTTTTCTTAATGTCACGTGCACTCAAGCCACATGATCCAAGAGCATCTTGTGCTTCACTGTAAGTAAAAACATTAGTGTACAAATTAGTTTAAATGGTCAGTGTTACAAATTGCTTGCATAAGAGACCATTATAAGGAAAATGTATTTAAAATAACTTATTTACATTTGGACACACTTGAGTAAACTTTTCATCTGACTTCTTTAAATCTGAATTCAAGATTCATAACTAAAGGCAGCTAAAAATGTCTTTTGTCACATTAAAACGGTTTCAATAACAATAGCAAAAAACGCTCAGTGCAAGAGAGGAGGTCTGTAAACATTCCCCAAGTTGTTTGTTTTCTCTGGCTTGCTTCTCTCTCACAAACGCTTGAAGGGCAGAAATGAAGCGAGGGAATAAGACGCAGATGATGAAGACAAGAGTTATTACTATGCAAACAGAAAATCTTACATAAAACACTTTTGGGTTCAAGCACTTTTCTGTCCATGCTTGTATTTTACTTTCATAAACAGACGCAAAATACGTACCAATAAGTACATATCACTGCAGTTTCCAACAGAAATGAACACTAGAGACGGTAAAATATCGAGCACTTGTAATCGTTTTTGTACACAGTTATGATTACAGCTCCATATGTTTCAATTTCTGCACGTAACAAGTTTGCTGGGTAGCTCAGCCTGCACGGAATTGGACTTAGGGTACGAATCCCATCAAAAACATGACTCACAATGAAAGAGCTGAAAGATGAGAGATCGAAAAACAAGCTAAAACGGCATTCTTGCGATTGCGTTTTTACCTCACATTCTCTTTTTGTTCATACTATCGGGTAGGTTTAGGTGTAGTGCAGATGGTATGTTATTTTAAAACGTCATCAGAACTGCAGTGACACTCACAAAACCAACATCCCATAAAACATACAATACCTTCATCTGTTCCAGGAAAACAAACAAAGACTCTTTTAGCACCACTCAGTGGACATTTCACATGTCACAAAACGTTCATGGCGGTACGCATTTCACGTTTTGCGAAAAAGTTCCCAGAGGTATGTTTTTGTCATGAGACCAGGTTGCTTATTTCTGTTGGAAACTGCAGTGATATGTAGCCTACTTAATATTGGTATGTATTTCGCATCTTGCGAAAAAGTTCCCAGAGATACATTTTCTTCATGAGACCAGGTAGGTTTTAGGAACAGATATTTTTAGATATCTTCTACTAGAGAACAAGACAATATATATATATATATATAGAATTATGTAAATTATATATATATATATAATTTTTTATAATAAATTAAAATATGAATATATTAAAGTAATTATCAGAATGAATGTAATTATCGTAAAACTAAATGAGGCCTTAAAAGGACATGGGACTGAAGAGATAAGAGGGATTGTATATATGTGTGTGTGTGTGTGTGTGTGACTACATACGCAGATGGGCTTTATCTTGTGTGCTGGTGCTTTTGGTATTGCTGTGTTGTATTTATAGCTCATCTTGATAGAAAAAGCCTGCCCAAACCCTACCACTCCAATTAGTCACCCCATAGGTGGAGTAATTTAATCAGGAGAACATACAACCCGAGCCGAGAGCCTCCACACTCAGTCTGGCCAGACTCTTCACACAGACAGCAGCTCTTCTCCTGAGGTAAGAACCACTGGCGCTTGTGTCTATACAGGTGGATTACTAACACCAAATCACACTCGTGAGCAATGATACAACTGCCATCCATCACTAAACCTGTTTTCTGTCAGAATAACTCAAATTTGTGCTAGTATCTGTCATGTCAATGCCTCTGATGTCACATCTGCTACTTTATGGTTGTTCTTCTGTCATTTTGCATAGTTGCTTGTAGCTATTTGGTGAATATTTCAGTCATCTAGACCAAAAAAGCATTAAAAATAAAAAATACAGTAAAAATAGTAATATTGTGAAATATTATTACAACTTAAACTATTCATTTCTTTTTTAAAAAAAAACAAAAAAAAAAAACATTCATTTGAATCTACTAACAAACATCTGCATTAAAGAATTTGTCCCACAGTGGCTTGGTACGGTGTTAACAGGTTACCTTAGCCATTGTATATGACACACTAAGGTCTATGACAGCTATAAGTCTCTCTTAAAACATTTATGGAGAAAATAAAAGGCACTGTGGGCATTTATAGAGTCGTGATGGGTGGTCAGACTCTTGTCTCACTCTCTCCATAGATATGGATTGTGCTGGAGCAGGAATGGGGGTGTGAAGGTTGTGGGGCACAAACACAAGGTCTTAATCTCAGGAGGGTTAGACTTCCATCCACCTGTCTGGCTTCTCTTTTTAGTGTCGTCTAAAAGCTTTCCATTTATCTTTCAGACCTCTGCTATACTTTTAATTAGCATTGTGTGATATGTTTGTGTGATGACACTCACCGATGTCTCCAAACATAGCTGAGGATCATAAAAAGTAAGATTAGAGAAATACCAAGTCATGCCCAAGAGAGATCTTGTTAGAGGAGATCAGTTTAGATCAAGTGCACTGGTGACAAAATTTCAGGGTTTTACAAAATGTCAAGAATGATTCAATTGACTTAAAGGATCATGTTGACATTTAAGCATTAACATACATGCTTATACATCTTAATTCTTCAACTGAATTATTGCAGCTACCACTAAACTTGCTTGAATGAATGTATTCAAATTTTATTGGGTAGTTACAGGCAATCATAGTTTGGATTCTGTATTTACCGGATTGAAGATTGGAGACTATTTTAATAAGTGCATTAATGACAAATAAAATTAGAATAAGATTTCCTTTGACAACATAAGAGGAAACAGAAGAATGAACCCAAAAATAAACCCAAGTCTATTTATTTAGATGTATTGAATGATATTTTATGAATGAAAAAAGTTTTCTCTCCAAACAATATTTTCTTTTGTTGGCTTCAGCACATCAGTGTCGTTGCACATTAGTGAGTTTATGACATTCCAAAACAAGAATTATTTAATCATCCTTCTGGTTGTCAGGAATCTTTTTTGATTCCTACATTTAGAAATGTCTAATGCAAAGTTGTAAGTACTATACATTTCCAAAAACAGCCCTGGATTTGGAGGCTTACAGAAGTGGTTCTCAACCAGAGAGTCTCAAGATGACTTAAAATGATTTAAAATAAGTCAAAACAAATGTTAAAGTAAGGCAAAACAAGTAAAGTGAAGAACCAGTTTCCTTTGAAAAAACAGGTTCTCACAGTCCTTGAAAACCACTGGTTTATGGAAATCACAGATAAACTGATAAAGCAGTTCAATGAACTTGAACTAAACAAATAGATAGTTCAACAAATAGAAATCTGTTCTGTGCCAAACCACGACAAGATTTTGTCTAGGTCGATGGAAGCAAAAGTGCCTCAGCAAACTCCTAATTTGCTGCATATTAATAGTTAGTAAGATAATTGTTAAGTTTAGATGTTGGGTAGGATTAGTGATGTAGAATATGGTCATGCAGAATATGTGCTTTATAAGTACGAAGAAACAGCCTATATGCTATTAATAGGCATGCTAATAAGCAGCTAGTTAATAGTGAGAATTGGTCCCTATACTAAAGTGTTACGGAAAAAAAACAAACAAAAAAACATTGGTATTTAGTGACACAGTATTCAACAGACTAGACCAGTCATGGTCAGACTTGCGCTTAGAGCCATGGACAACCTATTTCCACAGAAAATATGGTTGGAATAACCAGCAGTATGCTATTTTGATAGTGTGAAAAGACGTAAAAGGAAACTAATGGAAAGAATTGAGATGGCTTGCCAGTTGGATGGAGAAAGGGAGAAAGCCTGAAGAAGTGAAACAGCAGAAAAGGGCAAGACAAACAGGAAGCAGAGGAGGGGGGAGTGAAGGACTGACTGTGCAAGTCAAAGAATTTTCTTAGAAGGATTTTAAGCAAGAGAGCCGCTTCTCCTGGTTTCCATCTGCTGCCTTTTATGGTCAAACAGTAGAGGGGGATTTGGTGTAGCTCGGGCCGGACGAGGGCTCAGTTAGACATGCTCACAACGGGATAGCAGGGGGCTGCGGAGCAGGGAGAGAGCGTGTGCAGGACACTGGGGACCCCTGAGGTGGTGGCACAGAGTGAGGCGGCACAGCATCACAGGGCTCATGGGAACAATACACAGAGAGGCTTAACAGGTCCAGGACTCAGACAGCCACGTGAGTAGATGTCATTCCGTTATTAAGAATCATTTAGAAGAAATCACAATCTCTCTTTCCACAAAATTCCCATACGATACACACTGGACACGAAAGTTTCTTTGAATGATTTGCTTTCAGATCAGTTTTAGAATCAGACCAGTGTTGTAACAATAGAATTATGAAGCCTATTACAGGAAAGATGGATTATTCTCAGAAAAAAGTCCATACATAGTGATGTTTATAGGTAATCGCATCTATGCCAGCAGAGGCACATTTATGTGCGCACACTAACACATGCTGATACACAACATAATGGCTGACAGCTGGAGGTGAGATAACAGACTGGTTACGATGCTATGATGTGCTACACTGTGGAATTCCAGTGTGCTCCATCCAGCACTGAAAATGACTGATGACTGATTTCTTTTTATTCAAGAATTTCTTTCTTAATTTTTGTAAAACAGTTTCATATAAATGTAATCAGTAAAAGCTGATGAGGAGTTTAATGTTAAAATTTTGCAAAATGTATGAAATGGGCTCTAAAAGTCTGAGACCACTAGTAAAATTGCCTAGAATTTTCTCAGTTGTATTATTAGTATCATAACAAATTTGAGTTAGATGTTGAATGGGAAATAAATTTATTTATTCATTCATTCATTCATTCATTCATTCATTCATTCATTCATTCACTCATTTATTTATTTACCCACCCAAAACTAAAACCATAAAATTTAAATAAACATTAACTGAAATAAAATATATTTTATTTCAGGCCATATTTCTCTCTTTTTTATTTAAGTTGACATACTAAAAAACTAAACAAACTAAATGAATAAATACATGACAAAAATGCTAAAACTTTAAAATAAAAATAAAAACAAAATAATAAAAAATCTAATTCAAAATGTTAATAAATACTTTAATAGCATATCAATAATAATAAAATAACACTGCTTTAATGGTTCATGAATTCCACAAGTAAAACCTGATGATCATGTTCTCCAGCATGATTTGAGATGATCCAAAGAGCATCTTGAGCTTCAGTGGAAGCAAGAACATTTGGAAATAATTCCACAATCATTGTATAAGTGACCTAAAAATATATTGCAGAATATGTATTTCTATATAAATATACAAAAAAAAAAAAAAAAAAAATTCAGTTTATATACAGGTTGCAAGACAGTGGTATTTTAAAAATAGGAATCTGAATATCTCACAACACAATAGTTAATGATGGTTTGAGCCAAATAAATATAAACAAATATTGCAATCATCTTCTCAGAGGTTCTAGCTTTTTCACACAACCCTTCATACTCTCCATCACAGGACTGAAAGATAGAAGTAAAGATGACAGAGCGTTATGACTGCCACTACTGTAAGGAGTCTCTATTTGGGAAGAAGTATGTTCTTCGTGAGGAAAACCCATACTGTGTGAAGTGCTATGAGAGCCTGTACTCCAACACCTGCGAGGAGTGCAAGAAACCCATCGGCTGCAACAGCAGGGTAACATCACTTAAAGTACCATACTGTATGAAGAACCAGCCAATCAGATAAGAGCTTGCAGATTTGGAAAGTGCATCAGATGGTCGTCAAACAGACTTTGGTTGTTCCATAGGTACGTTTCAATCTCTAATTCAACCAGAATTGTCTTTTGCTGCTTTAGGATCTGTCCTACAAGGATCGTCACTGGCACGAGGACTGTTTCCACTGCTTCCAGTGCAAGCGCTCACTGGTGGACAAGCCTTTCTCCACCAAAGACGAGCAGCTGCTGTGCACTGAGTGCTATTCTAATGAGTACTCCTCCAAATGCCATGAGTGCAAGAAGACCATCATGCCTGGTAAGAGATTCTTCACTGTGGGAGGAACTATTACCTCATATCAGTAGATGTGTTTTTTATACTCATGCACTGCTATAAAAACATAATCATTCATTCAGTGACACATTCTTTCCATTAAAGCGAAAGAAAACTGCTTCCTTTCACATAGAGTTGCCCAGATCTTGTGAAGAAAGAATAACTGTCATTAGACAGATATATTACAGGCCCATCATGACGTCAAAGCAATAAATTAAGTGATCTGCTCAACTGATAATAAATGCTCATTCGTAAATCTTCAAAGACAGGCCTTCATGACCATGTAAAAATGCCACACTCTTATTAACCCATTATGTTTTATGATCAACCACCCTTTTTTATAATATTGATCAATCAAAATGAATAGATGAAACCAAGTTTAGATTTATTATATATGTAGTAGCTGCTTTGAGTGTTTAATTAATGTGATTCAGGTTGTGCTCACAGTCCTGTGGAATGTTCCAGCTCTCACTGAGTGAAACTTAATATTTCAAGTCTGGAGCATATGGACTTAAAAGATATGAGCCAGACTCTTTAAAAGAATGAAACTCTGTGCTGTCTCTGTTTACACCACTGCTGGCAGTTGCGCCATGGCTGGTGTTTATTGAGCTTTCATCTGGATGTGTTAAAAAAGAATAATGCTTTGTCTTATTAACAGCTAAACTTTCCTGCTGCATTACAGATAATATGGGGAGTATTGTAAACCTGATAACAATTATCCATCATCTGTGTCTGATAAGACTATATGTACAACCAATATATTATCCTGTAATGATTATTTATATAGAATTTGTTCATACAGAACTTGGTATACACTGTGTAAATTGTAAATATTTTACTATATATATATATATATATATATATATATATATATATATATATATATATATATATATATACACACACACACACACACACACACAAATAGGCCACTTAGCCATTTAAATGTGACCAAATGCCTGTTTGTGTAAACAATCAAAACAGATAAAGACAAATGAAATACATAATCAAATAAATAAAATGATGTTAAGTCCACATGTTTGTATGAATAATGCATGACAAAGACCCAGTTTAGGTCAAAACATTGCAGTTTATTAAAGTTTTATTGGAGTTTTTTTAAACATGATTTCATAAATTCATTTACGTTCAACCATAAAAATATCTCAAAATTGTATTTGTCTACACATACACTACCATTCAAAAATTTGGAGTAAGATTTTGTTTTTTTAAAGAAATTAATACTTTTACTGAAGGATGCATTCAATTTATTTTTTTTAATAATTCCATTTCAAATATATGCTGTTCTTTTGAACTTTCTATCCATCAAAGATTAGAAAGAAATATTAAGCAAAACAATGTTTTCAACATTGTTAATAATAAGAACTGTTTCTTGAGCAGTAAATCAGCATATTAGAATGATTTCTGAACAATATTGTGACACTGAAGACTGGAGTAGTGATGCTGAACATTCTGTTACACTGAATTTACATTTCTACTGTTTCACTATATTTTTGATAAAATAAATGCATTTTTGGTGAGTATAAGCCTTTTTTCAAAAACTTAAAAAAAAAAAACAGTACTGACCCTACAGTTTTGAATGATACTGAAACAAAGTATCTGATTATGTAATGTAACATGACCTGATATTTTGGACAAGGACATATATCTACCAACTTCCTCCATCTTTCACTATAATTTCATAATATGTACCTTGAGTGTTATGGATCTTAGTATTGTTTTAACATGCTTCACTTCATAAACAGACTGTTGTTGTATTTGGGGTAAGATGGCTCTCCTCTCTCCCTCAGGCTCCAGGAAGATGGAGCATAAAGGAAACAGCTGGCATGAGACCTGCTTTACCTGCCAGCGCTGCCAGCAGCCAATTGGCACCAAGAGCTTCATCCCCAAAGACAACCATAACTACTGCGTGCCCTGCTACGAAAAGCAGTTTGCCATGCAGTGTGTTCACTGCAAGAAGGTAGAGTCCACAGTTGAAGTAACCTACGAACTACAACTAGCTAGGCTACAGGAGTTAATTATACAGGCTACAAGTACATTAAACTTTTTAAGAGTGAAATACAGTGTTCCATGCAGTGAAAAAATCAAGCTATTCTATGCAGATACATAATCTACAGATAATCTGCATACTGTATAAATAGTAGGGAAGTATATTATTCTGATCATAGTCAAGCTCTATCTTCTGTGTAGCCCATCACCACTGGCGGTGTGACGTACCATGACCAGCCGTGGCACAAGGACTGTTTCCTGTGCACTGGCTGTAAGCAGCAGCTCTCTGGCCAGCGCTTTACCTCTCGTGATGACTTTGCCTACTGCCTTAACTGCTTCTGCAATTTGTATGCCAAGAAATGTGCCTCCTGCACCACCCCCATCAGTGGTAGGCACAATCCAACAAATGGAACTACAAATAGAAATACCTTTTATACAGAAATACCTCAATTATGATCAAACTGATCATGTATGGTGGTTTGAAATTAGGGTTGTGTGCCATTCAGAATTAAATTGAGAATGTATTTAAATTCCAATCCGTTCCTGAATGTAATTCGCTGTATAGCACGGTGTTGTTTTTGTTAGCTAAAACTAAAACTACTAAAAATATTTTTTGTTAATTGAAATAAATCTGACATAAAATATAATACAAATATTAGATAAAAAAAATTACACTTAAAAACTTAAAATTAGAATAGCTACCTTGGCAACTTAACTAAAACTGAAATAAAAATAAACAAAAGATAAACAGAACTATTTAAAAACATAATAAATAAAAATGACAAAGAGAAAACTTAACATAAAAATAAAAGCCAATTCAAGATATTAATAAATGGTATGATGGTATATATGTAATACTAAAATAACGGTGTAGCAAACAGGATGAAGAATTACAAATTTTATTTGAATTTAAGGAAGTAGAATTGAAATGGAATATTTAAAAAAAAGTATTAAATGCCTTTTTTAATGACAAAATTCATTAGTGTCTAAGGGCCAGATTTACTAAACAGGGCAAATTAGAGTAAGAGAGCAATTCCATAAAAGCGTCGATGGGAGGGGAAAATTCTGCATGTGATTTACTGACAGTGCACACATTAATACTCTCCTCCCATCAGTTTTGCATCTGAATGGGAAACAAGTGCATATTCAATAAGGTCAGGTGCAAAAATAACTGTCTGCACACCTTCTCAGCGCTAATTCTTCACTGCGCATCTTTAGTAAATCCTGACAGTACTATTTTAACACCAAAAGATGTTTGCGCTGGCGCAAGCTGTTAGTAAATCTGGCCCTAAATTATTTACATACAAATATGTATACTACATATACTTTTGTGCTGTTAGAGTCATTTTATTAATATGTTTTCTCATTATATTTAATAAATGAACTTTCATTCAATGGACTACAATGTTACCCAAAGTTGCAAAAATCACTAAAAATTCTAGTTTCATCACGCCCAATCACATGGCCAATTCAAATTACAAAACTGAAAGGGAGGCCATTCTTAATTTCTGAATTTTGCTCAACCCTCTTTCAAAAAGCTCAAATCTACCAGCATTCATGAACGTATGAGCCTTGAGCTACATATGTTTGTTGCTAGCACTCATTACCTGTTTGCCATGTAGGACTCGGTGGAAGCAAGTACATCTCCTTTGAAGAGCGCCAGTGGCACAATGACTGTTTCAACTGCAAGAAGTGCTCAGTGTCTCTGGTGGGCAGAGGTTTCCTCACCGAGAGAGATGACATCCTGTGTCCTGAGTGTGGCAAAGACATGTGAATGCGTGCAAGAAAAAATTCAAGCATGCATGACACATAACATGGTAAAACAAAAGCATTGGGACAGGCATGAGACAGTGTGAGCAATGAATACATTTAGGTACTCCATGAAAACATAGTAAACCTTATTGTAGCAAAGAATATAATAGTGTATGTATAGCAAGAAGCAGATTTTCTTTATTTCAGGAGAGTTATTTCAGCTTGCTCTAACTTGAAGACTGAGGAAAGAATTGGTTCTAAAAATTAAAATCTAAAAATCTAAACACATCTAAAAATGTGTTGCATAACCCATGTCTTAACTTGGTCTTAATGTGTATCTAACAGTTAAGGATGAATTCTACATAAAGTACATTTAATGCAATATCAATAAAGCTTATTAAAACAAATAGACTACATGTTGTTTTTTGCTTCTCTAACTGAATGACATGAACTGAACTATTACACTAGCAAGCACTCAGTACTGATCAAACAATAAAATAGGACAATAGAGCCACCTAGTGTTGACAATGTCCATGCAAAACAATGTGCATCCTCTTATCAGGGCATATGCAAAATATATTTTGTCAAAAAGCTTTAATTATTATGCTTTAATTCTTGAAAAGAGTGCTATAGACAAATGTAAACTGTGCCTATGTTTGAATTTCTTGAGGCTGGAGCACATAGTGCAGGAAAAGCAGTCAACAAGTGTCCACTATACATGGGAACTCCAGAAATTTCAAATTTAAATGCAATGTGTAAAGCATCCCAGGATGCATCCATTAAGTGGGCTGAGTACATGTTCAGAGAAAGTACAGCTGGAAATTAGACAACAGGTGGTACAGAAACCACTCGGTTACATAATTCGCATATATCTGTATCATTTTATAGTTTTGATGAGTTATTTCTGATTACTGTTTTCAACATTTTAGAAAAGCAGACTTTTGACAGGTGGTGCATATTGTAATGGTAGGATTTGGTTATAGGAATTCAGGTAGACACACAAACTTCACTTTTCCCCTGGGGAAAAAAAGAAATGTTTCATGATGTGATTTCAATATCTCCTCTGTGACAAAAACCTGAGAAGCAACTGCATGGAAAACAAGCATCTCTAATAAGAGGCAGTGGAGTGTTTGAAAGCAGAATAGAGAGAGACAAGAGTGAGAGATGAGTGACAGAATGAGAGAGCAGATAGAGAGAGTGTGAGCTGACAAGAGTGAAAGAGAACAAAGTGGAAGTTTGGTGAGCTCTGACTGGAGATACAAGACCTACAAAGGAATGAGACAATGCTGAAAAGATGAGACAGACAAATCTAGCAGCACAATGTGAGCCATAATTGTGGAAAAGGAGGTAACTGGCCAACGCTCAAAAAGGCTTCCTGCACTTTGCTCATTATGACTAATGCTGCATCAATTGTCAGGAAATTCCTGCCTAAACCAGGGTTGTGCACCATTCAGAGCTTAAATTCATTTCAGAACTTCAAAAATCTTGTTAAATTTGAAAGTATTATTCAAGTTTACTGTTGAAAAGTTTGGGGAACTTTCTATTAATTAAAAAATCCCGAAATCACGATTTCAACAAAAACATTAAGCAACACAGCTGTTTTCAGATAATAAGAAATGTTTCTTGAGCAGCAAATCAGCATATTAGAATGATTTCTGAAGGATCACATGACATTGAAGCCTGGAGTAATGATGCTGAAGATTCAGCTTTGCATCACAGGGATAAATTACATAAAATATATTCAAAGAGAAAAGAGTTATTTTAAAACACTATTATACAACATTGTTGTTTTTATTGTATTGAGGCCTTGGTGAGCATGAAAGCCTTTCAAAAACATTTTTAAAAACCCTACCAACCCCAAACAGTGGTAGTGTACATAAAGCTATGGATTGAAATGACTGTATCATACATATTTAATAAATGAACTTTTATTTTATGGACTATTGGCTGATTCAGTATTAACCTTTACTTTTATAATTATATAATATTATAATTGTAGGCCTCATTCCTGACTTTTGAAAAAGAAACATCAAAAAAGAACTGCAAACATCATGATCAATGCTCTCAGCTATTTATTTGATCAGGCTCATTGTCACCGAGGAACATTCCATGCAGTTCAATAAAAATTCAATTCATAATGTCTAGAAAAGACCACCACTAAAACACTGACGTGAAACACCCTTCATATCACTTTCTCACATAAACACATCAATGCATGATGCAATACACATCACAATTGCATTTTGGCCCTGTGGGGGCTAGAAACACAAAAACTGTCAAGTGATTTACCTGATATTGGCCAAAGCACTTGGACAGGCCTATCCTGATCTAAAACACTGATCAATGCAAACCTTTTATTGGAGAAATAAGAGATTTCTTCAATATGCCACTCAGTACAAACATATCCAGTTCCTCTGAATATTCCTATGTCAGTGAAACACAGCAGACCAACGGAAACTTGTCCATTTTCCACCCCTTTCCTCTTAGTGGGTTTGATTCGCCAACATGATTCGCTCACAACGGAAAGTTTGATCATTGCAAGAAAGATACATCTATAAACATATTGCTAAAAAAGTGAAAAACTGATCAGTCTAACATAAAACTGCTAGGAATGTCTCAGTTCCTTCACCACATATCAAGTCAAAAGCAGACATGTTTCCTAGTGTGAAATGAACCAGAGGGTCACATATCACAAGTCACCTTTCCTGAGGTTGGTAAGTAAAGATGAAAGTGACAACTTGGGATGTGATAAGAATCCATCTTTCAAATTCTTGTGTCTCATCATGAGTCTCTCTTTGCCTCAGAGACCCAGCAGGCGATGTCAGTGGCATAAGCGTCCATCTTAGCTGACTTCACAGATTTATGGCCATGTGATATGTTGAATCTTTTTCTTTGTGTCAGGTGACTTAACGTCCTTCTGCCACAAAAAATGAAAAAATTAACACCAGAAAACCTAAAAGATTCACTCTTATCTAGACCAGCTATCAAGTTAAATGAGCATGATGTTAGTTTGATACTCACACTAGTGTTGGGTTCTCCATCGCTGGGGGATGTGCGCTTTAGTTTGGACGTGGTACTGTTTGAATGTACTGAGGAGTTGGCAGTTTTGGAGTGATTGCAGGGGCTCTTGGGACCGGCCCCTGGCGATGACACTGGGGTCCTGTTAGAGGAATTTGAGGAGGAGCAGTTCGTAGAGGTCCCAGAGAGCTTTCGTATGGGGTTTGTGAGATTGATGCTGGAAACTGGGGGCTTTAGTCGGTCTGTGGTGACAGGTGCTGGTGAAGGATCAGGTTTCTTCAGCTTAACACTGCCAGTGTTAGTAGAGCTGCCGTCAAACACAATCAACGGCCTCTTCCTGCCACTATCAGTGCTTGAACTGAAACCAAACAGAGTTAGAATATAAGAGAAAGCACTTTGGACATTTTCATTCAGGTACATAACAGCCATAAAAAAAAATTACCTCAAATCTTTTTTTTTTTCCTTCATTGCATATAGTTGTGCATCAAGTTCAGTTAAGAAACATGCAACCAATCAAATTTTGTCATCAAACAAGCAACGACAATGAGATTTCAAAGCTTTAGCAAAAAGAAAGAGTATCAGTGATTATTACAATGCAGTCTGGAATAATGACCGTTGCATATTTGTTTGCATGTATGCATAGAATGTAAAGTATGTATAATACTATGCATAAACTAATTTGAAAAGTTTGGAAGTGTATGTTTTTTCCTATTTTACTTTTTGCTCTCTTGTAAATTGTGTTTTTGGGCAAAAAATTCTGGGTTCATAGACTTGAAATGGTTCTTAGTGATCGATGACTGTCTACATAGGTAAGCAATTCTGTACATGATACAAATAATGCACACTTGAGGGACTACTCACAATTGACTTCAGTAGTGTTTGCTATTAGCATGTTGCTAAGCTAATGATGTGCTACTCTTAAAAAGCATAAAACTACATCGACACAGATATTACATGTGACCCTGGACCATAAAACCAGTCTTAAGTTGCTGGGGTATATTTGTAGCAATAGCCAAAAATACATTGTATGGGTCAAAATTATCAATCTTTCTTTTATGCCAATTAGGATATTAAGTAAAGATCATGTTTCATGAAGATGTTTTGTAAATTTCCTACCGTAAATATATCAAAACTTAATTTTGATTAGTAATATGCATTGCTAAGAACTTCATTTGGACAATTTTAAAGGCGATTTTCTCAATATTTAGATTTTTTTGCACCCTCAGATTATAGATTTTCAAATAGTTGTATCTCAGCCAAATATTGTCCTATCCTAACAAACCATACATCAATGGTCAAAGCTTATTTATTCAGCTTTCAGGTGATGTATAAATCTCAATTTCAAAAAATTGACCCTTATGACTGATTTTGTGGTCCATGGTCACATATAATAGTCCATTTACACAGCTGTTCAAAAGTTTAAGTTGATAAGATTTGTGTTGTTTATGTATATATTTATTTTTACTCATAATTTGTTATCTGTGTCTTGTCATTGTCTGTGCAATGAAAGCTTCTGTCACCAAGTCAAATGTGTGTAAGCATACTTGGCTTCAAAGCTCTGATTCGGATATTTTAATGTTTTTGAAAGAAGTCCATGTTCACCAAGGCTGCATTTATTTGATTTGATTTATTTGATACAGTAAAACCAATAATATTGTGAAATATTATTACTATTTTAAAATAACTGTTTTCCATTTTATTCCTGTAATTCCAAAGCTGAATTTTTAGCAGCCATACCCAAGTCTTCAGTGTCACATGATCCTTCAGAAGTTATTCTAATACACTGATTTGGCACTTTTTTATTATCATCATCATCATCATCAATCTTAAAGGGATAGTTCACCCAAAAATGAAAATTCTGTCATCATTTACTAACTCCCAAGTAGTTCCAAACCTGTATGAACTTCTTTGTTCTGCCAAACACAAAGGAAGATATTTTGAAGAAAGTTTGTAACCTGGCTGTTTTGGGGCACCATTGACTTCCATAGTAGGAAAAAAAAAATACTATGGAAGTCAATGGTGCCCCAGAACTGCTCTGTTTCCCACATTCTTCAGAATATCTTCCTTTGTGTTCAGCAGAACAAAGACATTCATACAGGTTTGGAACTAATTGAGGGTGAGTAAATGATGACAGAATTTTCATTTTTGGATGAACTATCCCTTTAAAAACAGCTGTGCTGCTTAATATTTTTGTGTGAACATGCTACAATTTTTCAGAATTCTTCAATGAATATAAAGTTCAAAAGAACAGCATTTATTTGCAATAGAATGTTTTTGTAACAATAAACACTATCAATTTTGATCAATTTAATGCATTTGTTCTGAATATAAGTATTCATTTCTTCATGTGTGCGAGAGTTTGCCGTACCTGTGCGCGCTGGCGGAGCTCTGACGCGCTCGGCTTCGCTCCATCCTCCTCCCCCAGCGGCTGCTGGGCAGATCCCTCTGCGGGAGAGGAATGACATGCCGCAGGTACAGATCTGTGAGCCGGTCACGGTCCTCATCATCACCCACCGCTATCTTCCTCTAAAACACAACACAGGCGCGATTCGCTTGCTTCTGTTCTGTGACTGTTTTCTCTTTTTACTCATTCCTCAGACTTCAGGCATTTTCACAGAAAAGCCTGAGCTCACCAAAAACAACTAAAATATGATGATGATGATTATTATTATGTTCATATAAGAAACAAGCACGTTATGCGATGTAGCCTAAAATAACCTGACAGGTTTCATGTGGCTCTTAATCTCACCTCGCGTAACATAAGCTGAATGAACTCCAGAGAAAGAAGTTCTGGATGAAGCAGAAGGCCGATTTTGGAAATATCTCCAGCATTTGATGTGGGCTTTTTCGGTCTGTCTGCCCTGTGTGACGCCATGTTTCTCGTCTATTTCCGGAGAGAGCAGGAAGAAGAGCTTTTGTTCTGCGCTTATGTGAGAGGCGTTTAACAGCACATGACCATTACTGCCACCTACAGTAATTATGACAAAGTTATTTCATATTTACGCCTGCTTTTGCACATGGATGTACAGCCCCAAAAGAACTTCAATCCATGTTACTGATAGATAGATTGAATGAACAGACAATTAATGGGCAAATATCTGGCCATTTACAGCTATAAGCACTGGCTGTATCAACCATAAACATTTTATTTATTTTTTGTGCATATTGTGTATTTCACTTCATCAGTTTTGTGTACATCTTATTTGCTACCAGGGTATGTTATTAAATCGGCCATCTACTACTCTATCAGCTATCAGCCTTTGGAAAACACATATTGGTCCCTTTTTGGTTCTTCAGTATTGATAGTATTTATACAGGCGTATAGTTCCCAAGTTACTGATAAAAAACAACAAAAACAAACAAACAAACAAACAAACAAACAAACAAAAAAAACCCCACTAAGATTGACTTTACTGAAAGTGCCAAATTTATAAAGATAATGCATTCCAAATTACATATTTCAGGAATGGTGAGAGTGTCTATGATGGTAGTTTTATGCAATTTGCATAAGCAAAATTATTCAGTCAAACTGGTAAAATGACTGAAAACAGCAAGTAGAAATCATAAATCCATTGTAAAACTTAAGAAACAAGAACAAGAATTTAGGTTCAACATTTGTTTTTTAAAAAAAGAAAAAAATGGACAAAAAGCATTAGTTTAAACTCCCACCAGTCCTGCAGTATCAATTTGGGACTGGTGTTCAAGGCAAACTCAAGGTGGTTGATATTACAGACAAGCACAGCTTGAAGGTATACCATATATTTGAAATTGATATAAAAAATGTCATGGGTTTTTTACTCAGTGGGTTGCACAGACAGATAAAATGTACAGCTTGAATGCACTGTAAGTTGCTTTGGTAAAAAATGTCTGTCAAATAAAAAAAAAAATATGCACCTTACCATCAGTAAATTCTATAAAAAAGTCCAGCAAATCACCAATTCAGTTACTTTATTTGCCAATTTTTCATGTTTTACAAAATTGCAGAACATGTAAAATCCTTCCAACAGAAAAATAAGAAAATTACCTAGTTCAGGAACATATATGAATATTGCTTTGATGAACTTCAGACAGCAGATGCTGTTTCGTTCATCACTGCAGACTATGATCGGAGGAGTTATTTGTCAAGTATTTAATTCATAAGTGTTCTTTGAAACCATGACTTTAAGTGTGTCATATCTAAACATTATCTTCCATACACTGGTGCAAATCCTAGACCGAAGACTGGGTCTCACTGCTGCACACATAGATGTTGCTGGGTCTTATACGCCTACGACTGCGCCCGGGAATCTTGGGACAGAGGTGACAGGTCTTGGGCACGAACTCCAGGCAGGCTTCACGAAACTTTCGGATTCTCCAGCAGTATATCACCGGGTTGAAGACTGCCTTGAGGTAACTCAACCACAGTGCCCCGATGCTGATGGGGTAAAACGCTGGGCTGAGGTAGAAGCGTCTACTGAACACCGCCAGCAGACTCACCACCGTATGTGGCAGCCAACACACGGAGAAGCCAATGAACAGAATGAGGATCGTGGTAAAGGCCCTGGTTTTGAAACTCATGTCCACGTTGACTTGAGGCCGCTGAAGACCAGTTAAACCCAACTTGCTAACATGGTTAATAGCGACACTGCCTTCGCTGGTGTGATTGTGGATGCGCAGTGCATTGCGTCGAACCGTGTTGAGAATACACAGATAAGAATACAACATCACACCGAATGGGACAAAAAACACAGCAACCGCAAGCAGAACCGTGTAACCCCGGTCCGCCAGCGATTCACTGTATCCCAGAATACATTGCGGTACTTGCGCCCCGATCCCTGCCGTCCTCCAGCCGACGACAGACGGTAGGGACACGCAAAGCGACAAAGCCCATGACGCGGCGATAAGGATTTTCGCCCGATGGGGCGTCAGCTTGTCCTGCCGCTGAACTATAATGAGGAACCGATCGACGCTGATGATCAGAAGGATGGACACACCTTCTAGAACAAACAACCAATAGAGCATGACAGATATGCGGCAGAATCCCACTCCGAAGCTCCAGTCCGTAGTTGCGAGAGTGACGGTGGTGAACGGCATGCATAGCAGAGACAGCATGATGTCTGAAAAAGCCAGCGTGGCCAGGAGCAGATTAATCGCTGAACGCATGGCTGGTTTCTGATACACTATCAGACACACAATGGCATTGCCAAGAAAACCAATGGTGATCATGAAGATCATGATGGCAGCCAGTGCCACCCTGAGAGTGGTGGGCATAAGGGCAGTATCAGACTCTTGCATCTCAGTTTCTATTGGTTCAAGAAGGCCACACCCCTCCAACGAGCTGCCATTACATGTAAACATGGCAGCTGTTACCAGGTATTATCCATCCAAGGCTGGAAAGTCAAATCTTTGCCATTGTCCTGTGAGCTCCCATTATGTGAATTTACCTGCAACAGAAGACCATAAGTATGAGGTATATTAATAATATGCATACATTCATTTACACTACCGTTCAAAAGTTTGGGGTCAGTACAATTTAAAAAAAAAAAAATACTATTATTCAGCAAGGATGGATTAAATTGATCAAAAGTGACAGTAAAGACACTTAAATTGTTACAGAAAATGTGTCAAATAAATGATCTTCTTTTGAACATTCTATTAATGAAAGAATCCTGGAAAAAATGTATTATGGTTTCCAAAAATAAAAAACCAGGACAGCTTCAGGATTGATAAAAACAAGAAATGTTTCTTGAGCAGCAAATCAGCATATTAGAATGATTTCTAAAGGATCATGTGACACTGAAGATTTACGACTTTTGAAATCACAGAAATAAATAAAATAAATTATACTAGATCAGGGATGCCCAAACTCGGTCCTGGAGGGCCAGTGTCCTGCAGAGTTTAGTTCCAACCCCAATTAAACACACCTGAACCAGCTAATCAA
>JAFVLL020029077.1:0-61290 GCA_021397915.2 Tor tambroides | reverse complement strand
CCTGGCCCTATGTGAAAAATTAATTGCCCCTCCTGTTAAATCATGAAAGAACTGTGATTAACCACATTATTTTAGAAAGCTGAGTTAAATTTCACCAGCCAAACCCAGGCCTGATTATTGCCAAACCTGTTGAATCAAGAAATCATTTAAATAGAACCTGTCTGACAAAGTGACGCATGCTTAAAGAGAAACACATCATGCCGCGATCTAAAGAAATTCAAGAACAGATGAGAAACAAAATAGATGACATGTATCAGTCTGGAAAGAGTTATAAAGCCATTTCTAAGGCTTTGGATCTCCAGCGAACCACAGTCAGAGCCATTATCCACAAATGAAGAAAACTTGGAACAGTGGTGAACCTTCCCAGGAGTGGCCAGCCTACCAAAATGACTCCAAGAGCGCAACGACAACTCATCCAGGAGGTCATAAAAGAACCCAGAACAACATCTAAAGAACTGCAGGCTTCATTTGCCTCAGTTAAAGTCAGTGTTCATGATTCAACAATAAGAAAGAGACTGGGCAAAAACGGCATCCCTGGGAGAGTTCCAAAGCAAAAGCCACTGCTGACCAAAAAGAACACAAAGGCTTGTCTCACATTTGCCAAAAAATATCTTGATTATCCCCAAGACTTTTGGGCAAATATTCTGTGGACTGATGAGACAAAAGTTGAACTTTTTGGAAGGTGTGTGTCCCGTTACATCTGGCGTAAAACCAACACAGGATTTCATAAAAAGAACATCATACCAACAGTCAAACATGGTGGTGGTAGTGCGATGGTCTGGGGCTACTTTGCAGCTTCAGGGCCTGGATGACTTGCCATAATTGATGGAACCATGAATTCTGCACTCTATCAGAAAATCTTGAAGGAGAATGTCTGGCCATCAGTTTGTGACCATAAGCTCAAGCGCACTTGGGTTATGCAGCAGGACAATGATCTGAAACACACCAGCAAGTTCACCTCTGAATGGCTCAAGAAAAACAAAATTGAGGTTTTGGAGTGGCCAAGTCAAAGTCTGGGCTTAAATCCAATTGAGATGCTGTGGCATGACCTTAAACAGTCCATTCATGCTCGAAAACCCTCCAATGCGGCTGAATTAAAACAATTCTGCAAAGAAGAGTGGGCCAAAATTCCTCAGTGATGTGAAAGATTCATTGCTAGTTATCGCAAGCACTTGATTGCAGTTGTTGTTCAAAGGGTGGCACAACTAGTTATTAGATTTAGGGGCAATTTCTTTTTCACATAGGGTCAGGCAGGTTTGGACAGCTTGTTTCACTTAATAAATGAAATCATTATTTCAAAACTGCATTTTTTATTTACTCGGGTTATCTTTGTGTAATATTAAAATTGGTTTGATGATCTGAATCATTCAAGTGTGACAAATATGCAAAAAATAAAAAATAAAAAAACAGGAAGGGGGCAAAAAAAATTTCACACCAAAACCTCCAAACTTAAAACTCATCATTAATTTTTCGAAGTGAATCTTTTGATGATGCACTCTTTTCACATTTATGGGTTTCTCAGAAGCAGAAGTCATCACAGTTGGGTAAACTTCTATAGCGGTGAACGAGACATTACATCAAATATGTATATATTTTTTGCGGTCTCATTTGCTCAAATAGCAAAAGAAAACCCCACGTAACTGTTTTTATGACTTTCAAAAAGTGAAAAAAAACAGAGAGATTGATAACGGCAGTGTGAAAAGAGAACAATGTCATATTTACAGTCACTATACCACAGCCGCTGTATTAGAAACCCCCTCACCGCAGCGTTAACTTTCTTTTTTTATTGTTATTTGATGCAAAAGTAAAATAATATATAGTGTTAAAAATGTAAAATACGTACGATGAAATTAAAATATTTACAATACTGATGACAGTTGAAATGTGTCAACACAGTCTGTGAAAAAGGTCCACTATACTCACCGTGGACTAACCCTAACCCTCCTTGAGGCAGAAGTAGCCTAATTGTTACGTAATTCTCAGTACTTAAGGTGCCACATCAAGTTGGGGTTAAAATAATTATTGCATTTAGTGCACTGATAAAGCCTAATGTACAGGTTGACTTAACTATTAGCATACATGCCAAGGGCCAAATGCAGGTAAATGGTTCTGTTTTAGCAGGTGAATTTTGCAGTATCATAGGCCACTGTCGGGTGATAATTTCATTATGGATAAGTTGAATATGTCGCAAAGCAACATGAAGAACCAACAGCAATGTCACTTAAGTAGTGAAAATATGTTTAAATGATAAAAGACACATTTGAAAAATGGATGACCCAGACACCTCTAGAAGCTTGTTTTCACCATGGGATAAAATAAATAAATAAAGGTGATTGCAGACCTTTAAGTCACAATTCAGACTTTTGTTTTCACAATTCTGACTTTTTTCTTGTCAACTTGCAATTTTAAGAAGAAAAGTCCAAATTAATATCACAACTGCAAGGGAAAAAATTAGCTAATTTTTAACGTGGGCCATCTCAGGTGCCAACACTTGAGTGCTTATACTTAAATCATTGAGAGATTTTTTCACCAGCACATAATTTACACAATTTAAATTTTCCAAAACGATTTTGTCATCACAGTTTGTCGTAACGGCAAGCAATCTCTGTTTGTTCACACCCAGCCTATCAAACAGACATCATACATTTCATGCCTTATAAAATTTACACAAGAATAGATATTTTTTTATAATAGTAACTGACTAATGGGATATAATTTTTTTTTTTACATTTGCAGGAAAAAATAAATAATGGTAAGCTACTAGATAATATCTGTTGTGCAACATTAGTTGTTTCTGTTCTGAACTATTTGTCTGAACCTCTCCTTTTCTTGTAACTGGATTTGACACCTAAACTGGGTGATCACCACTTCTTCTAGTGTGTGAGGCAATAGATATTTATTATCTCTAAATGTTTATGGAAAATGTAGAACTGGTTCGACGTGTTTTTCACTGCCGGAGATAAACTACGCCCATGCAAGCTATTACAGATTCTGCTGATCAGTTCATAATATGATGTTATTGTGGAACATGTTTCTGCAGCCGTACAGTCTGTTCTGTTGTTTGAAGTCTTCTCGTCAGTTGTATTCTGCCCAGCTTTTGTTGTGCTATTTATAACGAGGTAGGCTGAAACTATGATCAATTCCGGTGTGTTTCTCATGACATATAATTAAGTAATTATGAATTCTGAAACTTGATGAATCACAGCTTTTATCAAATGTTTAAATAGAGAAAAGGTTTTCTGAAGCTAATTGCAGGTCACTGCGGTCACTGAACTGAAATAGAAATATTGTTTGGAAATTCCTGACATGCTGAATGCAAATTGACATGTTATGGGCATGTTGTTATTTACATCTTAGATATGAATTAAAACCTAATCGAGTGGCTAATCGAGCGAAATCATTCAGTATGCATTCACAGTGTTGCTACTATGACACATCTTCTATCAAAATATGGACAATTAAATGTCTATTTTCACAAGCCTGTATACAAGATATATATATATATATAGACTGCTTCTCAGATGGAAGGACGCATCCTTGTAAGGCTGCATATCTAAGCTGTCTCATCCTCAAGCTCCATCAAAGGACGTTTTCATTTGAAGGATCTTTAGTAGGCAGTCTTCGTTTCGCATACTTCATTCTTCCTGTTTTGCAGTCAAATCACAGATTCCAATTCGTGAAATATTAAGTAGCTGGACATGACATTGGACATTGTTTTGTTGGAAATGAATCACATAATGCTAACTGTGCATAATGCAAACCACTGGGAGATGGTTGTCTTTTATAGAAAGTCAGTTCATATAACATTTTTTCAATATTAATCATTCTTCAAATTCCAACAGAATTTTCGTGCCGTGACTGTGGTGGCGGAAACACTCTGTCTCATTCTAGCGTTAAATCCTGCGAAGGACTCTATCCTTGAAGCCTCAGAAGGACTGGACTTGGAAGGGCACATCCTCACTTAGGATTCATCCTTTTGTTTGAGAAGCACCCACATTCTATAATAGTTTAGCAGTAGTAGGTTAGCATACTCTTTGAATAATTGTACATTTTATATGAACTAACCTCTATAAGAAGTTAAACTAAATGTTTCTATTTATTTCCTTTATTTCATTCACATTTATCACATCATCATCACGCACATGCTAAACTTATATCTAAATATGTTACAATTTAAAGTAAATCCACATTGCTCTTAAGGGGGCATCTTACCAATCTACTACATATCAGAGATGACTGATAGGCCTACTGAGTAAATAAATGAGGTAAATACATATTCCTGTCAAAACAAGTGGATAAAACTTTGTATCCTTGTGGTGACACATGTTCAGTTACCCAAAGGGCATTGTATTTGTTTAGCCTGACAGTTGACAGGCTACAACAATACCAGGATTTAAGGCTTTGAACTACATGCTTTTTACTGCATAGATTGAAAATTTTCCACGAAAACTTTCCCCCTGTACATGATAACGAACAAGCTTGTTTTGAACAGAAAGGATTTTTGTTATTAGATGTTTTATCTAAGTGAAAGTTGCCTATCATTCAAAGTCCGTACAGATACATGACCTCATCTGATCTCAAAACATTTCCTTCCTTTTTCTGTTGTCTTTGAGAAGGCTCACCCTAGCCAATCTCGAATGTCAGTGAAGTCCCCTGAAGGTTATCTATGATGTCATCTGCGATGAGCTCTGATATTTACGAGCTCTTCAAATGACTGTGCCGCGGGAGGGAGATGCCACAAGGCCAGCGTCGATCTCTCATGAACACGTGTGCAGGGAAACGGGGAGAGCTGTTATTTACCAAGCACAAACATTTACCAGACTTAAACACCTTTCGAAAGTTTACAGGAAACCGGCTGAAAAAACAACAACTAGAAAATGGTTGTAGATCTATAATTGTTTTACACAGATAAATGAAAACTGGGAAGATAATAAAATATATTACTCCTATTGTTTGAGTCAGATGTGAAGTCCCCCCCCCCCCCCAAAAAAAGTAAAAATAAATATTGTTTTTTTTATGCTTCTCACTGCTGCAATTAGTCATTTGGTTGCTATAAATCTGTCATCTGGAGTGCTAAATGACAGATCGACTGTAAGCTGTTTCAAGAATGTTTCAACATCATCATCTTGAGTTTATATATATATACCACTTTTTTCTTTTTGTTGTATGAGCGTCACTTTAAAACTGTCTCGGTATCTACTTATTATATACCTATTATTATTATTATAGTATATCCCTATTTCAGACTTTGGTCCTAGTTTCTATTAGGTGGCCTTAACTACTATGTACTTACATCAAAAAATAAGTGCAATGTACTTATTGTGTTCATATTGTATTGTAAAACACTTTTGTTGCTATGATGTGGGATACGGTTAAGGTTAGGGACAGGTTTGGTGGTACTGGTAGTTACTGAATGTAGTTACAGAAATTAATTACAGATGTAATTACAAGCAGGTATTTTTAAAAATATCAGTACAATGTAAAGACATGTATGTACACAATAAGTGCATTGGACAAAATGATTAATTTAAATGCAAGTATGTAGTAGTTAAGGCCACTTAATTACCCAGACTTTTTTTAAATCCTTATTCCAGATTGATTGCTATCACCATTGTGGTGTCATTTCTACAACAACTAACAGTTTTGACTGTAATAATGTTTTATCAAAAGTTAGTGTACTTGTTTACCAGGGAGACTAAAGTGCCAATAAAGTGCCGATGTCTGATGGAAACAAAGTTAAATATTACTTGTCATACACATATGTTTTTAAATGTACACCATTTTCAATCATGCTGATTTTGATCATGGCTTGTTTTATCAAATTATGCAAAAAGTGTGATCAGGGCAATGTATACTCACATAAATTAATCCGTGTTAATGTCAAATTTATGAACCTACAACTTGAACTTTTAGCATACTGCATATTGACTAGCCCTACATATAGGTTTGCATGACTTGAGCCTGGAGCATGTGTATAAAGTGTGACGGGTCAACCCACACACAGAGACATAAAGCAGCATATGTATTATACTGTAAAACAATACAGAAACCTTCCGCTGCATGTGCAAGCATTTGCAGGCACAGAAGTCTCATGGAGGACATCTGGGCTTCATCGGGTTTCAGGTGCAGGTACATAAATGGACCACAGGCCTTAACTGACTCAGATGGGGGAGTCCCGATCGCTGCATGGCCCGAGAATGGTGCTTCAGAGGGGAGCGATAGCATAACAGCCCCCTCCACCACCATCGGCACCATCAGTAAGTTATCACTGAACTAAAAAAACACCCACTCGTTTTTGGAAAGACAGACTGGTTCCCAACACCTACAACCCCCGTGAAAGATGCGGGCTTCCCCTGTGTGCCAAAGACGGAGGGATCCTTTTCAAGTGTGCATCTCTACAGAGAGTGAGTGAAGAAAAAAATAAGCATTTTCCATGAAAGCCACTGCTTACATAGCGGTGACTTCCTCTGCTTTCCCCTGTAAACAAACCATCTCAGGGCCATAATGACTCAGCCACATAAAAACGTCCTAGATTAAAACACCATGACTGACGACCTGCTTGAATACATTGAGGCTTCAAGTTGCCATCTTTACCCATGTCTGTAGCCTGTCTGTTAAAATTAAACTCTGTTGTTGTTTCAATATGTACACTGCAATATTGGAAAAATCTGTATTTTGGTCATTTTCAGTAAAAATTTATTTTTGACTAATAATTTAAACTCTTAAAATCTTATGTATTTTCAGAATGTTTAGTTGTTCTATATGTAGATAGACCCTGGTGATATTATAAATTTATTTATTTGGCCTTTGGGAGAAGCGTGGACTGGGACAGTTGTTTTTAATGTTTTGAAGACTGTAAACAGTCAGAGAAGAAAATGTTATAGAAAATAAACATTTGTCGTCCACTAGCAGGGTCTATTTTGGGAAACTTTCATGACTATCAGAGTATCAGTGGCATAGTGACTATGAGTGACAGAGACAGCAGGTAGATGATTAAATGTAGAGGACCAAGGACAGAACCCTGAGGTACACTTTGAAAAAGGAGAGTACAGGGAAATTTTAGTCTTCTGATCTCTCAAATACTTGAGAGGTAAAGTAATTATTTTCTTTATTGTTCCCTAGAAAATAGCTTTGGCTAATGTTATAATAATTTCCTCATTTGGAATATGACACAAAACTGTGTAGGTGGTCCTTTTGAGGGAATTTTGCTGTTGAAAAGATAACATTTAACGACACTCAAATGAACAAAATGACATTTAATAAATATGTGCAATTGGGAGCAGTAGGCCTAGTACAAGATTTCAAGCAAATACATTTTAGTCTTGAGCACACAAAGTTATTCCATGGGTAGAGAAGGCTTTGAGAATACCACACAAATTAAATAGACTACTTTTATGTTGCTTTAGTAACCACATTTGTGAGATCAGTCTAAAAAGTATATATGGAGTGAATACATTTATTGTTATCATCCTTGCTCTAACATTATCATAAAGGAACATCTGGTGTTATTGGTTTGTTTTACCACTGACTCTCAAAGTCTTTCATTCCATCATTTTGATGACTGATAACATTTCTTTCCGAAAGTGCTGCATTGACACTGTAATTCATGTGTGGGCAGAGAGCCGTTTTAATCCCTGTCATTTCTAAAACCGGCTCAAATTTAATGCTTTTAATACAATCATATTGTGAAAAACTTTGGTCTTTTCTGATGTCTATAACCATCAATGGCATGCAATTTACAGAAAATATGTCTGTTTCAGATTCAGATGGACTCCTGGTATCATTCAGTGGCAATGATCTTATTCATACTGAAGCATTAAATTTAGCTTTTTTATGATTTTGCTTTATCTGATTAGTAGTAGTAGGAGGATAGGGTATTCACTGACATTTGTTTTCACAGGAAAAAAATTTCAGGACACAGAGAAACAACCCACGCTTGAAGAGATACAGGAAATGACGTCATAATTTAAAGCATTTAAAACCTGATTACTGAGGGGGCCGCATGAGGTGGAATTTAGGCCAAGCCAGAGCATCGGCAAGCCATGCACTGTGGCTGTTTTACTGATACAATATATTTTTTAAATGAAAAAAATAAGTTATTCTTGGCCACGTCTGACCTGGTCCTATATGAATTGAGAGCTATGAATTGGACCCTAGAAAAACTGTGACCATGAGAAAATGCTTATATGCTAGCATGTAATAATATGTAAAGTCATCTCAAGGACTCCGATCACAAGTTTTACTACAGTCAAAAGTTTGACTTTGACAAGGTTTATTCTTTCTTTATCCAAGTTTTCTTCCAAAACTGTGGGATGGGAATCCTGTTTCTTCCTTATCTTCACGCTGAGTTGGAGAAATTATGGAAGAAACCTTTTTCATCTTGTGTTCATCTCTTCCATAACGCGAATTATGTGAATGTGGATGGGATGTGCAAGCATCGGTGTGTATTGATGCCTCCCGTTGAAGAGACGCTCGCGGGCTATCTTTCAACGGGAGAAACATTGACACTGAAGACCCCCACTCTGCCATCTAAACCACTGCGTACCACATCATAATTAAACGGCAGAACATACGCGGCTCCAGGTCAGGATGGTGGAGAACTGAATTCCTAGTGTACTATGGCAGTGTTACAAGCCTACCAGGCTGACCTGCTAAAGCAACGGGATGAAGGCCAGGGTCTTTCCCCTGACATGGTGGCCGAGTTGCGTCATGCCACAGATTTAGTTCTGTGGGCTACCAAGCAAACAGCTGCCGCTATTGGCCGTTCAATGGTGGCAATGATGGCTATGGAAAGACATCTGTGGTTTAGTCTGGCTGACACTGGGGGGAAAGAAAGTCATTTATTACTCAATGCACCGGTATCGCCCTTTGAGCTTTTCGGAACTTCTATTGAGAGAGTGGTTGAGAAGTGTAGAGAGGCGAAGACGCGATTAGTGCCTTTTAAAAAAATTTATACCGCACCATTTCAGATCCACCCCTCAAACCTCCCATGGTCCAGGTCTATCTTGATCCAAGGATCATAGACAGGCCCAGAGGGAAAGCGTCACCACTTGAGCCCCTCCTCTGCAGAGGAGTAAAGGGGCTTTCACACCAGGTAGTTCTAGGAACAAAGCAAGCATGGCGGTTCCTAGAGAACCCATTTCTCCCTTGGGCCATTTTGCTGGTTGCAATTCACACCGGCAGCGGGAACTCTGATGCAGCCAACAGTGGCGTCTTTATTCGTGGCATTTACAAATATCAACAAACGGTGAATGGAGGATGTCATGATTGGAGCTGTTTTTGTTGTGTCATGGGTTACATGATAATGGAGATGGAATTTATGCAATTGAAAGAGCATGAAAATATGTCTAAATCTATGACAACTTGCAGTGTCACAAATCGTTGCGACTGAGAAAAGAACACAATGCTGCAGACAACAGGTAGCTAAATGTCGTTATAACTGTTTTCCATGTTCATGGAGTAAATATTTTTACATGGCCTTTTTAAAAATGCCAGGTAACCAGTGTTTCGTATACGTTTGGCCAATCAGTGTACACTTACGTAACTAGTAGTTCCTATAGAAATGTTTTAGACCCTACTCTGAAGTAGGAGCTAATTTAGTTCCCCCCAAACTGAATTCCTAGAACCAAATACATTCCTAGTTCCTGCAGTGCGAACATGCATAAAAGCAAGTACTTCTGCCAATAGTTCTAGGAACTGTGAAAAGGTACCTCAGGTGCGAAAGCCTCTTAAGTCTTAGAAGAGGTGAGATGCCTGGCAGGCTAGGAAAGATCAAGTGAGGTGATTTAGATCAAAATCTCTGGTCAACAGCCAGGAGCTGAAGAGAGTCAGCTTCCTTCCTCCCTCATCTTTTCCCTTCTCCCCCCTCCCCCTCCATATAATATCAGACATATTGTCACATACAAAATTACATTGCCATGCATGATACTTGTACAGTGATATATTATGATCACATGCATATATCCTGCAGACAAATGTATAGTTTATCACATGTATAAAACACCCATAGTTAAATTGGAAAACGTACATCTATATGATGAATTTGTATATGAATAGGATATATGTTGCGACCATATATGTGTAACAGACGGAGGCAGGTAAGTGCTGGTGCGTGTAAACCTCACTTCCCCATCTCAAACAGAGGCACTCTAGCAACTGACGCTAGAGGTCGTGGCCTTTAACCTCCTTGTTAGAGCGCCCGCCTCCCGCGCCGGAGACAGCGGTTCGAATCCCGCTCGTCGCGAGGCGAAGTAGAACCGCTTACATATGTTCACAATAAATATTTGATTTATATATGCAAGTATATTAAAGGTGTCATAGGTGATTGTCTTCAGAAACATTTTTTGTTATTCTGGTTGAAAGTCTCTTCACATCCTGATAGCAATCATTAAGTTAAGTGGTCTAAATGTATTTATCTCTATTAATATATTTTGTGGAAGGTGTAGGACCAAGAAATGTTCGTCCAATCAAAAATTTAATTGGTTTTCCTACCTGTCTGTCAACGTTTGCATACCTCTGCGCACCCTGTTCGCGCAGACACGATACGTCATCAGCGCGTTGACGCACGCTGTGCAGACAGAGCGAGAATGGTAGACAACATCAACAACCTGATCTTCTTCCTGGTATTGTAGTACTTTTACTAACTGTGCTATAAAGTTTTCTCACCTCTGAATGACATGTTGTAGCCCAGCGGTTCCCAATTCCAGTCCTCGCGCTCCCCGCTCTTCATATTTTGCATGTCTCGTTTAGTTAACACACCTAAATCAGATAACCAGCTCGTTAGAAGAGAGATACGTGCATGAACTGTGTTCCGATTGACATGCTCCCTACACAGTGTCCATTGCTCCCTATCCCTGAGCAGGGAAAATCCGTCGGAAATTTATTTCACCTCGGAACATTCATTCGCAGATTGCACTGCGCAGCGTCTTTACACACAAACGAAACTTTATAGAGAAGTGTGACATAATATACCTCTGTAAATAAATACAATTTAAATTCACATCTTGCACACTTTATTGCCCTTTGTATGGAACATATACGCTTGCTTTGAACTGGAATCATGGCGGAATATCTGAGGATGTCCACTTCGCAGGGCACTTATGACTTACGGTCGAACAGAACAAAAGTCAGATGTGATAAGATGTATGAAATGTGCAGAGCGGGGAGAGCGTGAGGACTGTTATTGGAAACCGTTGATGTAGTAATTTAATGTTGTCCTGTATTCTGCTCTTTGAGCGATAAACTAGAGGCGTGGCTTTGGACGGCGATTGCAGGGAGGGTGGGACGTTCGCTTTCAGTGCTATCAGGCTAAAGTTAGCATTTTCCGAGATGTCCCACTACACCTTTAATATATACACACACTGATCAGCCACAACATTAAAACAACCTGTCTAATATTGTGTAGGTCCCCTTCATGTTGCCAAACAGCTCTGGACTTCATTAAGACCTCTGAACGTGTCCTGTGGTTTTTGGCACCAATACATTAGCAGCAGCTCCTTTAAGTCCTGCAAGTTGCAAGGTGAGGCTTCCACTGATCAGATGGTCACTTGACCATAAACAATAAAATTACTTCCTTGAAGTGTCCATCAAATGTACCCCTGAATTTTTTCAAATTTATATGAAAATACACTTTATAAATGCAAATTTAATATATGTACGTGCAGATTTGTATACCACTCTCATGAGAGTGACTTGAAGCCTTTTTACTCTTTAAACATTTATTTATTTCTTTATTTTTTCAGGCTGAAGAAAATGGATTGGTTTGAAGCTGTGTTTATCATGATGCTACACAGCTAACCTGCTCTGAAGCCAGTTTTATTCTGGGTAATAAATCACAAACCAATACTGGACGAATCAGCTGTTAGCAAAGTGAAGCGAGGGATGTCCAATCCTGCTCCTTGAGGGCCAGTGTCCAGCAGACTTTAACTATAACCCACTCCAAAACACTTGCCTGGAAGTTTCGTTGCTGTATCTCAATGTGCCTACTTATACTACACCCTTAAATTATGTACACTTTTGGTGAGGAAAAAGTACACGCTTCTGAGTGTGTAGTAGAAGAGTAGGCAAGATTTGGGACATACTATCACATCATACAATACTACACATCTTTAACAGACCGCTCTGTCACTATAAACTGGCATGTCAATCATCTTGTCACATTTAACATCCTCCATATTTCATTTCATTTAACTTCCTACTGTATTGGAGAGAAAAGTAGCCATAGTTCTTTATGCGGAAAACTCAGCTTTTTTTTTTTTCTTTTTGCATATTGATGCATTTAAAAGTTAATAGCCAAATGGGTGTTTATAAACATTCTAATTGTTGTTGCAGATGAAATATAACCCAGATAACATTAAATGTAACATTAATGTTTTACTAGGTTAAATGTTGATTATTAGTAAATCAAACCCCATTATCTAAACATCTCTACTTAACTGTCAGTGACGCACATCCACCATGTTTTTTAACATATTTTGTTCATGTTTGTAATTCTGAACTGAATCCTTTTGCCAGAGTGCAATAGATTGTGGGCAATATTAGACATTAGAGTTCACTGTGCACGGATCCACACTTCAAAAATCTTCCTGAAATAGTAGAGCATCCGGGGACTTTTCAACTTGTTTCAACATACTATACTTTGGGACACACTTATTATAATCTCACATACTATTTAGGATGGATAGAATGGACATTGGGATGCAAGGCTAGTAAGCCTGAAGGCCTTGATTAGCTGGTTCAGGTGTTAAATAGGGTTGGAGCTAAACTCTACAGGACAGTGGCCATCCAGGAGCAGGATTGCCTGCTCCTTCGAAATAAGATTTGAGACTAAGGCCCTGTTTACACTTGGTATTAAGATGCGTTTGGTTGATCGGATCACAAGCGGACAACGCTAAATACAGGTGTAAACGGGGTGTGAAACGTTTTGAGATTGTCCACTTTCAACCACTTCCAGATGTAGTCGAAATCGGATTGTGCTCGTAGTGTAGACGCTGTTGTGGTCGAATGCGTTCGAGCAGCCACAAAAGGCTGCCTACTCTCTGCCTACTGACCTAATAAATGTGTAATCACTGCGAGACGTACAAGGATGCGGATCAGATGGATTTAAACTTTGACGGGCCGAATCAGAAGTATTATTTTCTGATAACACGAAAAAGAAACAAGACACCTTTAGCCCTCCCGCTTGTGTTTTGATGCCGACAAAGGGATCCATCCATTTATCCTTCTCTTGACATAATCAGCACTACAGGGAGTAATCTGGTCAGAAGTGGACGAAAGTGGACAGAAGAGATGGATTAAAATGCCAGATGTAAATGGGTATGTGTCTCCATTGTCCACTTGTGATCCAATGAACCAAAACGCATCTTAATACCAAGGGTAAACAGGGTTTAAAATTGCATTCATGCCATATCATACTCACCGTAATTACAACACACCAACTTGTAAAAAGCATTCATGTCCTCGTAGAACTAATTACAATTTGTGGACTGGGAGTTTTCTGAGAGCTACAACTTGTAGCACCTGACCACCTCATATTCAATAGGCACTATGTTTAGTCCAAGGGTGTGAACAACTTCAAGTAGAACATCACGTGTTGCCATTTTGAAATTACAGTAATTGCGTGGCATGAATGCAGCATAAGATCTAGGTGCAAGCAGCATATATTTATTAAAAACAAAACACTCTGTAACTTGGAACAGGAGAAAAACTATAGCAAAGCTAAACAGACCAAGAACTAAACCAAAAATTAGATATGAATACACAGGACAATGGGGAAAAAGCAAGTAACAGGTGGGACTAATCAGTAACTAGGGACCAAGGACACTGGGACTAAAAGGTAGTGAAACAGAACTCAAACAAGCACAACTAAATGGATAACACTTACAGAGGGCAGGTCATCTTATCTCCACTAAAGATATGCTAGCAACAGTGACTGCAGTTTAGAGAAAAAAAATATCAGATCTGCTCACATATAACCTGTATCATCAAATTTTCCCCTGTCCAACATCTAAGCCTAATAGTAACAAGAATGCCAAATACTTTTCCTGTGACCACTTTTGATCAGACAAATCACAAAAAAGCATAAGTAGTCCAGTGAAGTCTCTGTAGATAAGTGAGTTTACACGTTTACAACCCTTACAACCCCCTCAGAGTCATGATTGATTAATGGGTGAGTAGGTGGTGTATGTGTATCAGATAGGAAGTGGTCATTGCATTTTAACTTCTGTGGTTTTGAGATACGTGATGCCACGACATGCTGGAGGAGTGGTGGCAGATTGGCATAGATGCATATGTGTGAGAACTGATTTGGCAGGAGCTGTTATATTATATAAAGGAAGTTTTTAAAGATGGCATTATCTTACAGATTTGTGGTGTATTCCCATGACCCTACAGAGGTTTGGAGATTTACAAAAACTACTTTTGTTGTGACACAGAACATAGTTTTAGGAGTCTTTTAGGCAAGAATGTAATTGTTCAGCCTTCAAATATGTGGTTTGTTAATAAAGATTTGAAAATTTGCATCAATGTTTTCAGACATGTGAGTTCCAGGGGGCCAGCTTGAGTATCTTGTGTGTCCACCAGCTGTTTTAAGGATCCTCACGTACTTCACCAGACTTGCCAGTTCTTGCTGTGAGATGTCACTCCACACTTCCACCAAGGCACTTGCACATTATTGCACATGTCTGAGTGGAAAAGTGGATACACGTTTTGTCACTGCAAGGATGATCAGCTGTCCTTTCTGTCTCTCTGTAGCACTGTCTTGGGAATCTTATATTACAAACACTTCAGTTTATTGCACTGGCCACATTTGCAGTCCAGGTCAGGAACCCTGGACATCATCTGGTGTTATTCAGAGTGAGTAAAAAGGTCTCTTCAGTGTCCAGTTATAATAACAGTGACCTTAATTGCCTACTGCCTGTAAAGTGTCCCACATATGCAATAATTGTTTATATTCAACCCCTAAAAGGTACATTTTGTAGAGAATCTTTTATTATTTTAAAAGACTGTTACAGCATTTATTAAAAGTAAATATTAACATCAAATCTATAGGTGTGTTCTCTATTGATTATAAAACACATTCAGCTGTAGATGCACAAATATGCTAATGAAAATACATGTTTATTGCAATTCCTCAACAGGGAATATATACTCTATATTGTGTATATCTAAAAAAAATAAAAATTGTTATTCAGCACCTGCTATCACCCATGAGAAAACAACTAATTGCGCCTTTAAACTTAAAATCTGTTTGTGCCACCTTTAGCAGCAAGAACTGCAAACAAACTTTTCTGATAACTACAGCTCAGTCTTTTACAGCACAGTGGTATATATATTCATATATACTGTATATGACTTTTTTAGCTGGTGAAAATACTAGTGTTCTAATAATTTTGGCCACCACATACACACACGTGTGTGTTTGCTGTATACATGAATTATACTGATTATTGATCTTGCCTTTCATTTACATCTGGAAGAGAATTTCATTGCATTTTATCTACACTACAAATTTGCTGCGCTTGCATCACGTGTGTGATCTGAATGATCTCAAACGTCAATTCTGATTTTCTGAATTCTCATTTACAGTAAATAACAGAAGTTGTCCTAGGAGCACTAAAAATTTGTACCATCAACAATCATAGTACAACACTTCTCTAAAGGAGAGGCCATCGTTTCTAACATGGTCAGTTAGGGTAATTCTGATTTCATTTGAAATTTGTCTGTACCTTCTACTTCTCCTTCCACCCTGCTGTCCACTTCCTCTCTGTCCATGTCTTCTTACAGTTTCTGCTCTTGCTCTTTCCACTACACCAATGCCCTCCTCTCTACACATCTCTTCTCCCTCTCCTTCTCCTCTCCTCTTTTCTCACATCTTCCTCTCTGCTCATGTTTTTCTACTTGTTCCACTCTTCTTCTTCTCTCTTATTACACCCCTTTCTCCACCCACTCCACTGCCTTATAGACTTACACCTCTTTCTTTACCCCTCCCCCATTTTTATTTTTATTTATTATATTTTTATTTTTATTTATATTTAATTATTATTATAATTATTTTTTGCATATTCATTCTTGCTCTTTGTATACTTTCCCTTTTATTATTATTCTAAAGCAATGGTGATGAATGTGTAAACGATTAGGAAAACTGCATTTCCTGTGTTGAGAGTATGATTAACCAAGAAGTTATCAGTTTAGCGCCAATCGAAAATACACCATGTTCATTTGATATAAGGACAAATGACAGAATTTAGTTTGTTGTGTTTGGACAAATGGTACGTAAATGTTTGTGATTTGTGTAAAACCTTTTTTCAGATATTTTAAAGTTGAGAGTTTTGTGCACAATGTTTTGAGAAAATTATTTGTGTGATTTGTAATTTGTATGAAATGAATGAAAACGTACAATCTGTTTAGAACAGTTACAAAGTGTTCAGATCACTGTGTGAACTGTTTGGAGAAATCGGTTGAGAAAAACTGTAAGCTTCTTTCACGCCTCTACTGGAATCAAGCTTCGGTACATTTGGATGTATACGTTGGGATGGTTGCCCTGCTGGAAAGTCCAATGATCATCAAGCTTCAAACAAAGGCATCACATTCTTTCCCAAAATGGCCTGATATGTCAAAGAATCCATATAGTCAAAATTTCCACTTAACACAGCAGCAAAAGACCTCCATAACAAGACTGCTCCACCTCCATATTTGACCATATCACTGATCCATAGGCCCCATTTGGTTATCATTCAGGTACTATTTGGTTTCAGACCAAACAGAGTTTGGTTTCAGAACTCCAGGTCTATCCAAACTCATATTAGTATATCTGGCCTTTTTTGTTGTTGTTGTTGGTCAAAAGGGGCATCCCGACACGAAGCCCATGCTTGTTTAGTGTACTTCTAGTCATGCTTTAATGACTAACAACATCCTCTGCAGAGCAAAATCCACCAAATTTCACCCCGATTGGGAAATATAAGTAGGATATGACTGCCCATTTGTTTTCAGTGATCTACCCACTCATTAATTAAACTGTGACAGGTGAGTCACTGCAAAAAGACGGTCATTGCAGCACTGTAAAATGATGAAACTATGGAGTTATGTGCATTATTAAATAATTTTCATACATCGCATTATCAGCCCAATAAATGTTAACTTGATTATTTTCAAAAAATAAAATCCTAACATAGGAATTTGCCAGATCCTAATGCTTAACAGCCTTATCCAACAGATTGGGAGTGGCAACTTAAACTCCATGCCCTGTAAGCAAATTGTAAGGGATCATGTTTACCTCTCATTTCCTGGAAAAACTGGAAACTCAATGCTCCATACACTCCCATGCATGATCCTTACAATACATTAGCATGTGCCTTTCCTGGCAGGGGACGTTGGTACTTTTCTCCCAAGCCTGGAGTACAACATTACAGTCAAGACAGTCAACACCCCCTTCCACTGATGGGCAGTCTGATGCTTTTCCCCAAACTGATTCCTTTGATAAACTAGTTTAAATAACTGATTCACAAGTTTGTTTATGCAATCACACAATGGCATCATGTTAGACAAGTCTGTACTGTTCTCAGTTCAGTGTATTCTTGGAGTGACTGGAGTGCTGATTGAACTGGCAAAAACTGGCATCATAGAATCATATACTCCTGGATACTGACTCACTAAGAGTAGGAGTCACTGTCAGGCACATCCGAAAAATAGTTTTGATTGAGTAACTTGTAGATCTGTGTTGACTCAAGCCACAAATTATTTCAGCCCTGTTGAGGTTTAGTCTGATATGGTGAACTTCAATCAGTTCACTAAAAAGAAGCGGTTCAAAAGAATGATTTGATTGTGAACCAGAAATCACTACCCCCTCAGTACTTTGCCATTTAACCTGTCAGGCCCCAGTGTCTTTCAGGGTTTGACTTGAAATAAATGAATAAACTGAGGATGAGGAGAAATGCTGTGATGCTGTGTAGGAGTCCAGAGTTTGTCTGTTATTAAAATCAGCATAAAATGAATTGCTTTTAACTGTACTCACAATATTTGCACTTTGCACGTCTCATGCACTTTATCCGCCTTTTTCTGAACTCTGCTGCGTTTCAAATTATAAAATCTAAAAACATGTATTTTAGATTTTTATAGAAATATGACAACAATCACATATCTCACACATAGATCGCACTGTCATAGTGTTTGGGAATATTCATGCATAATTTAAATACATAATCACATGAAATCAGATCAAAAATAAAACATTTTAGAAGAGAACGCAACATCACGGTTGTCTGAACCAATGAGCATTAAATGCTAGTGAGCTCTGTTGACTCCGTCCCTCAGACCATGTGTATCTATGTGTAGATTCCCTATTTGACCGCTCCAGATACGTTGACGCGTCAGCCATCTCGCATTCACCATAATAATCAATAAATATTCAAAGATATACAAGCGTATAACTTGCTGTTGTAGACGCACACAGTCAATGTGCTCAAAGATTCGCAGACCGTTCCAAAAATGGCGGATGGCTTACGTATTGCAGCCCATAGAAACAGTTGATAATGAGGCCTCTAGGTATATATATCTATGGAGCATACTAAACTTCAGCCATGAATCTAGCACATTATTAGGAAAGGCGATTTGCAAAGATTCATAAAAACCCTTATACTCACTTCTTCTGTAGATAAAGCTGGATCACGAATGATTCGGTGATGTAGATTGGGGATCGGCTCATTCACTTCAAAGCGAAAGTAACGTTAATCCTCTGCATCTTCAGCGGCTCAGATGTCGCGAGTAAATGATGACTGCTTTATTCATTACTACATCCAACAACAAAACACCTCAATCGCTTAATCGGAGACATCTTGTCTTCCCCTGCGCCGGAGTCGGTCGGACTGTTTACAGCTCACTCAGCTCACTCAGGGCGGGTCTAAGGTAAGACGGTCTTGTCAATCAACTATCGTGGGAGGGGCCTGTACAGAACTACATCATTCTGACAGGAACCTCAGAACAGCTGATTTGAGAAAGGGGATTTTAAAATAGGGATTTTAAAAAAACCACTGGGTGGATTTTTATCATTATAGGATGGATGTGTACACACACTTCCAACACACATTTATGTTCAAACAACTTGTAAAGTGAATTTTGCATCCGATGACCCCTTTAAGTATACTTTAAGTATAACAGTAGTAAACTTTGAGTACACAACTAGTTTACATCAAAGTTTTTAGCTTGTACTGCAACTATACTAAAAGTGAACTTATAGGTATACTGATAGTTTACTAATTAAATACTTGTAGTAGCATTTTTAGTACACTTTGAAGTATAGTCTCAGTAAACTACTAGTTTAGTAGTTTTATACTGCAAGTATACTCGTAAGTTTTCTTTAAGTGAACTTTACATCATACTTTAAGTATACTACTATGTCTCTATTTAGGTATTAATTTGTATATATTTTGTTGTATGAATATCTGAACATACAAAACATCAAAAGAGAGAACAAGGCATCTGCTTGTAAACAAAAACATCTCATTCTAGTTTCATGCATTCTTTTTTTAAACACTTGAATGTGGGTAAGTTTCATAAATAAAAAATAAAGAAATAAACAACATTTTGAACAAAAAGCTGAAAAAAGACTATGAATTGGATTCAGAATGATAATAAAAATGTAGATGGAGTCGATCAACATCCCAAAGCTTGACAGTCATTATAACCTCTTCATTGGTCGACATTTTATTCCATAATGTTACACAGTTTTGGTGCTGTTTTAACACATGGAAGCATCTGTTGTTTTGGTTTCTTCTTCACTTGTGTTTTTTTTTTTTTTTTGGAAATTCTGTACAGGAGATGTGTACTAGCGCCCCTACCGTAAAACAATGAAAACATGGATTCTCGGAGTACCTGTATAGCTCAAATATATTTAGACTTTTTCTAAGTATAAGTCAAGTACACTTAAATGTCATTTTAAGTATATTTCTGAGAAGTACATAAAGCCCATTTCTGAGAAGTACATGAAAAGTAGACTAAAAGTATACTTTCCTATTTTTTTTGGTTTAAAAGAAGTATACTAATAGCACACCTGAGTAAACTTCTTTTTCATAAGGGCAGCCAGTCGTTTCCCATCATGCTTTTGATCAGTGCAGTCGGTGGAGAGCAACTGCGCCCGACTGCACTATCCGACACAGCCGCCTCACTGTCGCGAGAGTTTTTTGGTACATGTCAGCATGATATCAAAACAAGTCAGACGTAACTCAGACACTTTTCTAACCGGCATGCATCTCGTGGTGATGACCGGTGATCGATTCTGCACAGATTTTACTCATCTCAAACAAGCCTATTATCTCACTATAGGGAGATGTGGGGGTCTGTATTACTTACTATAGGAGGAAGCGTAATGGCTAACTTGGATCACGTGTGCCTTAATCATCAATCATATTACAGCCTAGACATCACTGAATTTCGGTCAGAGTTGTACAACACTCTATCACCGTTTACGGATACCATAGGAATGAATGGACGTGTCGTAAGCTGAATCCCACCTATTGCAAAAAGTCAGTGACTTCTCTTATAAAACAGCATTTTTTTCGTGGTAAACTCTAAAAATAGTTAAATCCAAAAGTATTGTTTAGTGTAAAACATGTTGAAGATTAGCAGATAGGCTGTCGATTCATTAAATGATAAGCCGTTTCCTCTAAAAAGCTGTTTATTCAGCGTAGTGAAGCCTCTCCTCCTTTGACAACACAATAAAAAAAAAACGGCCTCTGGTCTCCTTTCCCAAGGACTACCAAAACTGAAGCGTTAGCATTAGCTATTACGATTTTTCAGCTAAAGGTTGCAGGCTTGCCTTCCAGTGGCTTTGACCCCTCTCTTCCCTTTTTTTGTGTGAGCTTCGTGTCAGCGTAACTACATCACTGCATCTGCAGACTCGTGAGAGTGTTCACACTGGAAACATTTGTACACCATCACAGCAGCGGCTATCAGCTACATATTTCCTTACAAGACAATTATAAATTTGTTTTTAGAAGTTGGTCAGTTATAAACTTGAAAGTTTTAAAGTCTTGAAAGTTTGCATGAGCAGCACAGCAAAAATAGACTATGGAAAATGTGACCCATGCTGGCAAAATGAGTCGGAATGCGCACAGGCTAATTTTGAGCTACAGGCAAAAAAGTTAAAAATGTTGATTTTAGTCTAAGGTTTTAGACTAACTCTGAGGTTTTCACAAAAATGAGTTCACTAAGCCCTTGTTTAGCGATCCAAGTGCTCCAAATAGTAATTAAACATCTAAAATTATCTTTATTTGTACATTTTCTGAGAGGAGTACCTTTTCTCTGCTTGCTCGCACTCGCATAAAAGGCTTCCACCAGTACGCGATCCCAATAAATATACAAATATACACAGAATTACAGTATTTAAGTGTTCACGCAAACATAATCTGTCATGTCTTAAGTGAACGTTTGAGGAACTGTCGGGGAAAAACATCTGTTGTGTAACATTATATTAGATCTGTGTATTTTCTTAATATAGGCTGTCTGTCTCATATGTTAATCAAACAAAAAAAGAAAAGAGGGAATCACTCGATGCTTTTGATTGAACTGCTTTTGTAGTTTTAATAATCAGTTTATTTGCAACATTCACGTATAACAGGGCTGGGCAACTTTGGTCCTGGAGGGCCACTGTCTTGCAGACTTTAGCTCCAACCCTAATCAAAGACACCTGAACCAGCTCATGTCTTCAAAATCACCAGAAAGCTACAGGCAGGTGTGTTTGTTTAGGGTTGGAGCTAAACTCTGCAGGACAGTGGCCGTCCAGGGCCAAAGTTGCCAACCCCTGACATATAAGCTTGAGCTTCACATCAGCTTCACGTCAGCGTAACTACATCGTTACTGCATCTGCAGACTCACAAGAGCATTCACACTAGAAGCATTTGTAGTGTTGCCTAGGGCCTCGGACTTTGAGGCAGTGCCTCCATAACTGTAACATGCCCTACATGCTAGTTCACCAGTCAAGACAGGTAGCAAAATACTAGCCTCATTGTTCATTGGTTATAGCAGAATCGTCACTCACCTGCAGTTAAACCAATTAATGTTGCCTTTTCAAAGCGGATCCCACCTTCTGAGTGTTTGCCATAACAAACACATCCTTCAGGTGCCGCGAAGAAAAAGGCTAAATAGGTACACAAAGAAGTACAGCTCCTATGGAGGTGTGTGAGATGTCGTCATCTGTTCTGGAGTGATTGCAACGTATGCTAAATATAAACTTGTTCTGTTGATCACTGCTTAAAAGAGTGGGAGTGTCGTTGGCACCCAAATGCCTAGGGCCTCCGAATGTCTAGAACCTGCCCTGTAAATGGGAAACAACTAAAACTCTGATTATGTAATTTAGAGTCATACTTTGAGTGTACAATGTTTATTTATTTATCTATTATCTATCTATCTATCTATCTATCTATCTATCTATCTATATATATATATATATATATATATATATATATAATACACCATACTTTAACCCAAACTGAATCATTAAAAACAAGTTTAAATGTGAAAACCTTCTATACATATTTTTGATTCTTCATTTTCTTTTCTGACATATTCCCATTCTTGTTAAAACACTGGGCATTCTTATTCTGTACATTTTAAGCACTTTTTGTGGGAAATTATATATTATTTGTCCATCAAAAGTGTGCTATCGCTTTATATGTGTGTGAGCAGCGCAACAACAAAAAAAAAACTTAGCGAAACCATCTCTTTAGTGCTGCTCACACAGCAGGAGCTTGATGCTCATGTGTTATTCCCGGTGTGAATGCACTCATTTGTTAACATGCACGCTGAAAAAAAAAAAATACACATTGCTCATGCACCACTCACGGTTGCAGTGTGAAACCGGCATTACATATTACTTTACAGTAATATTTAACATGTTCACAATATTGCTGCTGAAAGACTCATGGGGTTGTTCATGGTGTGCTGACAGTCATTTGTTAATTTTAACTTTTAATTTTGATTTTGGTGTTCAGTGGTTGAAGAATGAGGAAAATGCCACCTCACTGTACCCTTTTTTTTTGCAAATGTTTATTATTGCATTCTTAAGGCTTTTGCAGGAGTCTGAAATTTTCATCTGAAATTTCGCAAGTTAAAAAAAGCAATAGACCTCACGTTGTGTCAATCACGTTTACACACTGCCTCCGAAAATTTTGTCCATCATAAAAAATTGTATCAGGTTGGATTTTCCACATTTTTCACATCCGTAGCAAGCATTTTGAGGTGTTTTTACAATTCAGAGCCACCGTAAAAGCGAACGCCAAAATCTAGTATGGTGTCTGACAAGTTGATCCTCTTCGTCTCACAGCTCAAAGCACTGTATAGGTCCTTGCACACTGAGTTCACGGAAATTGGTGGTCTTCTTTTTAATATGTGGCACCAGTATCCATAATCTCGCAGCTCCTTGATAATTGATACCTTGATACCTCTCTAAGCTATCTCAAGATTGGATGGACACAATATTTCCTCTTGCTTTTTCTCTTTTTAAGAAGAGAGAAGACAACAAAATCATCATCACTGCTTGAAGACTCAATTTTGTATTGTTTTGCTAATTGTTTCTCAAGGGATTAATTAATACGCATCTGACTCAGTGTGCAAGGTTCTGATAAATTTTTAGGATGACAAATACAAAAAAACACATATGAAAATTTCAGACTCAGTGTGCAAGGACCTTTAGATAGAACCTGTCAACAAGTTTATTGGCAGACACTGACTGTTTATAGTTTTACGGAAGTTATTCCCATACTTCGTGCAAATGGGGCAAAGGTGGATGCCCAGAAACAACTGCATACTTCTTTTAGAACTGGAGTGATGTGCAGTGACTGGTGTATAAACTTCCTTTTCCACTTCCTGTAAAATATGTTTGTATGTAAGTATGCAACGAGTTTTGCAAGAATGCTTATACTTATATAGAACACTGATGAAACAACAAATGAAATTCACCTGATCTCTCTCTAGGTATAAAGTTGACATTCCTGTGGAAATGGCTTAGTGGATAGGACAGATGCATCACCTTCATGTAAGTGTGTGTAAGTGGAGAGAAGTCTGCAAAAAGTATCCGCTCATGTTTCAGGCGAAACGGTATAAACATCTGCGGCCAAGGCCTAGACAGGAAGTTACAGGGAGGTCACAGGATATCAGCTGACCCTTGTGGTAGAGGGCTGCTCAGATATGACAGGTTTTTTTTTTCTGAAGTGAGATAGGGGCATAATAAACAGGAAGACATATACACCACCTCTGTGTCGTTTTTAAATCAGTAGCATCATACTTGCATTGGAATGGAAAGTATGCCGGTATATAGGACAATTATGAGCGGAGGACAGAGGAGGAAAGCAGAGGATAAAGGACATGCATTTTTTTTTATTTTATGATTTTTTTTTTTTTTTCTCGTAACGCCTCGCATGGAGTGGAAATTGGACATCCTGTGACGCACGTAATACCGCTAAATTTCCCAAATTCATCAGAACGGAAAAATTAAATGTCAGATACGTACCATTGATTATTTGATTTATGATCCGAAGTATTCATTTAAAGTGCTTTAACATTATTCAATGTTAATGGGTTGGATTATGTTTACATGAGGTTGTGTGTTCTTGTTCTCCGCTTATTTATAAATCCTGCATGATAATGACTGACATAGATCATTTCTGCTTTGGATTACTATATGACAATGAAAAACATACTGATATTAATCTATGACATGCTGTGACATAAGAACAGACAATACAACGAGGCGAATAAAACCATGTAACTTTAATGGTTATATTAAACTGCTATTGCTCAGGGAAGATGAATGATGTGTGTTTTACATAACTCTTTCTTTTATTTTTAAATTGCCTTAAGTTGCCATGAAATAGAAAAATTGCAATTATTTTAGACATTTATACTTTTATGGTGCATGGATGCATTAAATTGACTGAAATCGACTGTAAAGACATTGTTAAAGAAAATATCAGTTTCAATTAAATGCTGAAAAATCCTTAAAATGATCAATTTTATATTATGTTAAAAAATATAAATATTACTATGTAAATATTAAGTTCCCAACATTAATAATAAGAAATGTCTTTTGAGCACCAATTGAGTATATTAGAATGATTTCTGAAGGATCATGTGACACTGAAGCTGCACATACTCGTGACTCTTTAGCTTCGTCCACATCACGCCTCCAGGAGCTCGATTGTTTTTGGAGAGAACCAGTAGAGCTGTATCTGTCTTTTTTAAATCTGATAAAACTAAAGACTCTTCAGAGATAAGAAAGATGCAGTACTACTCTATAAGTACTCAAGATTAACAAGAGATTGGCTGAAACTGTTTGTTATATCTGCTTTAAGTGGCCCATTTTACCCGAATTCCCCTCTATATATATATATATATATATATATATATATGCATGTTAAATAATGGCAATTTTTAATTCGTGCCATTTGTACATTTGTAGTACATTTGTACTACATCACAAAACTATGAAATATTTTTGGTTTCAAAATATGCTACTCTGTCTGTTAAATCATGAGTCAAGATTATTGCTTTATTCTTCCCCGTACAATGACAGTTTACAAGAATAGATGCACTTAAGAGATTAGCCACTGTCTCCATAATCTCTTACATCAACATTCCTCTTCATTTAATTTTATCTACTATGAAGACAACACATTTGGTATTTATTCCTCATTACCTGTGACCGGCTGGCCCAAGTATGGAGTTACTTTTGTGTCTTTTTTATTTGAACATACTGTGTTTGAAAGTAAAACTAATGCAAATAAATGTTAAGACTTTTTAATTACAAAAATAATGTCACTAATAACAAAATTTCTTTGTATTGCAAATAAATGTTCTCTTTCCTTTATGCAGTTCCCATACTTTTTATTATGCACCCATAGATTTTGGTCTCTGATTTTGATGTCATTTTTTGTGGGTCTAAAATCTTTGCTTGTGAGTTGAAACGAAGTTGAAAAAAAAAAGTTGAAACTATTGCACAAAGCGAGAGTGTCCAATAGAAACATGTATGGGTGTGTAGTGAAAGGTGTAGGAGCTCCATAAATGAAAGAGAATATTTATTTGCAATGCAAAGAGCTTTGATATCAATTACTTTATTTTTGTAATTAAAGAAGGAAAAAAATTACCAAGACATTTTATTTGTCATCTTTTATTTTTTAATTACAATTTTCCACAGGCCAAGTTGCTGAACCTAAATGGTCTTTTAATTTGATGGTGGTAATGATATTTATATTTGAAACCTTATAGAAGTCAATTTGGTCAAATTTAAAGAATCGTGTTACATGTAGTCAAGTCAAGTCGAGCTTTACTGTCATTCCGATACATGTGGGGGCATACAGTGGAACGAAATGTCGTGTCTCGCAGGACCACGGTGCTACATAAATAAACTTAATATAAACAAACAACACAAGAGTAAGAACAATTTTTCAAAACCTATAAATAACTAACTTACTGAAAGCGGTAATCTAACTATACATATACTATAAATAGACTATACATACACATAACCTAAAACAAACTATACAAGTACTTTACATAACAGCTGTGCATGATATTGTGCAAAAGAGGTATTTGAGGTTAAGAAGCAAATAGTGCAATTATGATTTGTGTTGCATTCACAAGCAAACAGTTGTTAAGTCCTTAAGTTCTTGTAACATGGAGTGTATATTGCAGATATTAGATTGATTTGTAACTCTTAAACAATATTTGGACCAACTTTTAACACTTTAACCTTTCCCTTTTCATAATCCCAAAATCACAAATGAGATTGTAGCACTTTAGTTCGGGGAACAATTTTTACTATTAACTAGTTGCTTATTAGCATGCATATTACTAGCACAATGGCCATTTATTAGTACTTATAAAGCACATATTCTGTATGACCATATTTTAGACCTGTTAATCCTACCCAATACCTAAACTTAACAACTACCTAACTATTAATAAGCAGCAAATTAGAAGTTCATTAAGGCAATAGTCATAGTTAATAGTTAGAGTGAGAACTGGTCCCCAAGCTGAAGTATGACCATAAGATTCTCCTAGACAGCAATGAGATTCAAATGAGATAATCAAATTCTTCTTACACCAAAGTAGCTGGGGTATGATAAACAGATTAAGAATGCATGCTTATAGAGTACTGTAACTCAACAATTGTCTCATTTGTGTCTTTTTTTTATCTATCCTAAGGAATTTTAGTTAAAACACATTTGTTGCATAACTCAAGTCTCCGTCACTTTGAAACAGGCTAAGAGCCCGATGAGCAATAACATTTATCTTTTGGAATTTGTCTCAGTGGTCAGTAAGGACAAGGAACTCATTTTTGGAGAGTAAACAAGAAGAAACCAAAAGTAGCTGCAGTTATTGCATCACATGCAATAGTGTCTGTCTGCATACACATTCCTGACCATGCCATTTATCTTCCAGGAATTCATTATTACATCATACCCTAATCTGCTAGAGAAAGCATGGTAGACAAGGATGCTTTCTATGTTTTATTTGATTGACTACACTAATATCCCTTTCTTTTCTTTAACAGTTCACAGCACTGCTTTGCTTTTGGCCATTTAGTGTAAGCACAGCTTTAAAGCAAATGAGTATACTATCATTTAAGAGCTGTATTTCCTAATACTGTTTGACAATTTTGTATATTTTTGGTATGAGGAAGTACATGCGTGCACTATACCAGCTCTGCATATTAAAAGGTCAAATCACTGAGTCAGACACTGTCTGCAGAAAAACAGAGAGTCAAAGATTAAATGACTTTTTTTTTTCTATTGGGCCTTCAGTGTTTCAACTAGGCTTGACTGTCAGGTCATGAATATATGGGGAAGTTTTATAATACTAACCCATAAAACTTGTCATAATGCAGTTAGAATACAAAGGTGAAGGACAGATTATACTGCCAGTGTAACTGAGAATTGTAAATGAAAAGCTTCAAAACAAAAACACAAATAACTTTCTCCCTCAGGACATTAAAAAATATCTACACTATATTGCTAAAAGTATTGGGTCGCCCCCTTCTAATGAACAGGTTTGACTACTTTAGTAATTTCCATGAGTATAAATCTTAATGTTTAAGCATATAATGATATTCAGCTTTCAGGAAATAATATGCATGCTAATAAGCAAGTAGTTAAGCAATAAAGATCGATAAATGAAAAACATTACTCATTATGTTGTTTCAAAACCAAAATCTTTATTGTGGAAAATTTTTTTTTTATTTTTTTTAACAATACGTTTTAATGTCTAAGTTATAACATAACTTTAATTTCTTTATTAAAAATGAAATCATGAAGCATGTCTTGGCCGTATCATAAAAGTATCAAATGGAAAAACAAAATAAATATATTTTTGAATAATCTATCCATTCGAAGTGAAAATTTCTATTCTTTAGATCGGTCACCTGGATGCATGTTGACGGCAACATTGCCCAACAACATTGCTCAAAAATTTGCCCCGTGTATCATCAGATTAAGGATGGTGTTTATAAAACACATCAACATGACATTGACAAACAACATAACAGACACATGATGAACAGACATAAAAATGCGTCATCTTGCGCTGTTCCAGTATAATTTAGAAAAGTCCTGACACGAGAACTAACAATGAATTGGAAAGAAACTAAGATCTTATCACTCACGAGTCAGGTAAAACTGGGTCACATTAAGGAAAAGAAAAAATGCATATGTGGAACAAACAGTGGCACAAGACCCTGTATGAGTAGGCCCTAAATGAATTTTCAAATCCACACATGCTGAAATGTGACCCTGGACCACAAAACCAGTCTTAAGTCGCTGGGGTATATTTGTAGCAATAGCCAACAATACATTGTATGGGTCAAAATTATCGATTTTTCTTTTATGCCAAAAATCATTAGGATATTAAATGCATGAAGATATTTAGTAAATTTCTTACAATAAATATATAAAAGCCATTTTTGATTAGTAATATGCATTGCTAAGAACTTCATTTGGACAACTTTAAAGGTGATTTTCTCAGTATTTAGATTTTTTTGCACCCTCAGATTCCAGATTTTCAAATAGTTGTATCTCGGTCAAATATTGTCTGATCCTAACAAACCATACATCAATGGAAAGCTTATTTATTCAGCTTTCAGATGATGTATAAATCTCAATTTCGAAAAATTGAGACTTAAGACTGGTTTTGTGGTCCAGGGTCACAAATATTTAATATGCAAGATAAGGATTTCTCGGAAATGTGAAAGATTTTGCTCAATGTTATATCTTCCCAACACATCAGGAATCCCCCTTTAGCATATCCCAATCAGAGGATATCCATTTGGTTTAATGACCAAAAGCATGCTAGCTAATGATAAAAAATATATCCCATTAAACTACATAATAAGATAAAACAACAATAGCAAGCATTAATAATAACAAGTTAATAATAAATTAAGGTCACACTTTATTTTAAGGTCCAATTCTTGCTATTAACAAACCATTAACTATGACTTTTGCCTCAATAAACTCCTAATTTGCTGCTTATTAATAGTTAGCAAGGTAGTTGTTAAGTTTAGGTATTGGGTGAATTAAGGATGTATAGGGTCATGCAGAATATGTGCTTTATAAGTACTAATAATAGGCATGTTAATGAGCAACTAGTTAATAATGAGAATTGGTCCCTATACTAAAGTGTTACCTAAATTAATAACAATAAACAAATGGTTAAATGCTGTGATTAAATGGAATAAAACATCAGAAAATAAAACAACCCAAATGTATGGTTGCTTTCTTGAAGCTACACACACAGGTTGATCAGATCCGTCATAAATAAACCTTTCAGTATAAAATGTAAAATTAATATAGAATGAGGATTTGCAAGCAAAGATGTTTTTGTCAGGAAAATTGTTTATTAATTTGTATGATGAATACAAACATGTTTCAGAGGTTTTATAGAGTTGAACAGTAACGAGAAGGTTGTGGACACCATAGGTGTCAATACAAACAGTTTACATTTTGTTAATAAATTTCAAACAAAAATAGAAATAACATAATTCAAATACAATCAGCAATGATCTAAAAATAGATTTTAAGTGATTTATAAAATATTTAAATATACATAACTAAACCACACTCACACTGATGAACAAACAAAAGCTCTACTGAACTCCACTGACAAATTCTGCAATTCTGCATTTTTGCTTAACAAAACATTCACAAGTAAGCCTTGTCAGGATCCCTCTAAGCTCTTGACACTGACGTTGAAAGTAGGTGTCTGTTCAGTCAGATGCAGCTATGTGCGTGTAAAATCTTTATAAGATAAAGAGAGGGTTTTCCCCTTGGGCCAGATACCAGCAACAGCTAGGATGTGTATGCATCCTAGCATGAGTTCTGTTGATAAATGAAGAGTTTGGATTTGTCCTCATCAATGGTCAAATTTGGACAATTAAGCTTTATGCTTAGTGTTGCTTCTTCCCAAAGTTCTACTTCATCTTTAAATATCTCAGCGACTAGTTTTCTTTCTTTTTCTTCTTTGGCAGTATTCGGTAGATTCTGCAATAGCCTGAATGAATTCTTTTTACAGTCTTTTTCTTCTTTTGTGAAGACACTGCCAAAGATCACATATTTCTGAGTTCTAGGTGAAGTGAAGTTTGTGTTTGTTCCTGTGAAGTGAAGCACAAAGCCTCATGGTTAGGTTATGGTTACTAGAGTTAGCTCTCTTCTGCAAAAGCATATGAACCTCCTTAATTGAGAATATGGTTCTCATTATTGAGAACATAGTTCAACATGGTAAATGGCAAACATTGATGTGAAACACTCACCTGTGAAACTGACAGTCCAAAGCTTCCCTGGGCAATCCTGTAGAATATAAATAGTAAATGAAAATTAACCGAATGAAATGAACAACTGATCGCATTGCCGTTGCATTATTTGGATTTCAGATTTCGACTGAAGAACTTCCTCTAAGATAAAAATAATACAGTCTAGTTTCAATTCATGCTTTTCATTGTTTTATTAGCTTTAAAGAGAGTTCACCCAAAAATGAAAACCGTCATATTTGCTCACCCTCATGTTGTTCCAAACCTGTATGACTTTATTCTGCTGAACTCTAAAAATATTTTTTAAAGATGTTTCGACTGTTTTTGTTTACGTCATAATATTCAGTCGGGTCCAAAACAACATTTGACCCTGACGTTAATCATGCAGACAAGAGGCATTTTATCAAAATATCTTCATTTGTGTTCCACGGCAGGTAATAATGGTTTGGAGCGACATGAGAGTTGACGAAAAGTTTTCATTGTTGGTTGAACTAGCCTTTTTAAGAGAGAGATCACAGCAGCCCAATTAGCAAAACTGTAGGTATATATAAGAAATGACAGCATGGAAACACTAGATTTTTTTTCTACGCCACTCTGCATTATTGCAGTTCTTGATAATGTTATTCGCCATCCATGCTGTTTACCTTGAAGCAAGAATCATAAATTCAAAAAGGCCCAGTCTCCTTACCTGAAAGAGCTTCATCCAGATGACGCCTCCAGTCAGCGCCAGCACGGAGACCGCCAGTACACCCACAAGGACCTGGAGGAGAGTGTAGGAACAGACCCGATGCCTGAGCTGGTGGCTGCTCACAGCAGTCTTCAGAGAGCTCTCAGAGCCTTCCACATCACAGATGAAGGGAGCTGTTGCCATGCTGAATGAATGAGTGAGCAAGGTGCTGAATGAGCATCTCCCTGTAGTCCTGGCCTCTTTTTATGCCAGTGATCTGCCCACTCAAGAGAGTTCCCTTACTGAAACTAGACAAATAGCAGCATGCTGCTATGGCATGCTTCCAATGAGTTGGGACAACACAGAGAGAGGGAGTTGGGATTACCCACACACCCACACACATGCTCGCAGGCATATGCAAGAGCAATCAGGAACTCTGTGCCGGTGCTCGAATCTCTCTCCAGCACAGAAGAGAAACTCTTTTACATCCTTTTTACATCCCATAAAGCATTTTATAGCACTATAAATAAATAAAGCGATCCAGAGGTTCACATTTAGACCGATGCATCTTCACAAACCCGGTTGCAGGTGTTAAATTGTGAGATTTTGCTACTTCATCAGTGGATAGACAATGAAAATGATGCAAAGTTGAGTGGCCCTTAAAACATTTGGTCACTTAAAAACATATGGAGACCATAATATTAAACTATGAGGCACCTGCAAAATCAAGACCATTTTATGGTCAATGATGACATGAGGCCTTTTTTTTTTTGTAGAGCTCCAAAATATTAAAATATGAAATTCCTACATACAATGACATGAATAAACCTCTTCTGTATTAAACATGTTATTAATTTTTGAAATAAAACTATTTTTGATATTTTTAGATGCATGGGAATTTTAAAAAATCAGACTGGTACAACCGTCTTGGTATCATAATAAAAAAAAAAGAAATCATTTAACAGAAAGAAATTTTAATTCAGTTGTAAGAAAACCTTATTATATCACTTGAAACCTAATAAACTAAAATAATTACCACACGATTTGATATTTTAAATAACGCAAAAACATTCATACATTAAATGTGACTTAAAGGGACTTTGCAAAGACGCTGTAAAAGTAATCCATATAAACTGAGCAGTTCAGTTCATTCTGAAGAGATTTATTCTAGGTTTTTATTCACCTATAAACTGTTCAACACACATACATGAAGCACATCAAATATGATAAATGAAAGCTTGCGTGCTTGCTTGACAAGTTTACCATATTTGATGTGCTCTGTTTTGATCAATGTTTCATTTGTTCAGATAAAGCAATTATGTTTCTTTAGAAGACTTGGATCAAACTACTCAAATTCATATGGATTACTATTTACGATGTCTTTATGATTTTTTCAACTTCAAAGTTTAGATGGAGGGACAGAAACAGAATAACATGAGGGTAATTCATGACAGAATTTTCATTTTTGGGTGAAGTATCCCTTTAAGTGTCCAAAAACCTTTTGGGGCCACTGTATGTTCAGGATATATACTTAGCCATAGTAAAAAAAAAAAAAATTACGACAAAGCATTTTTCTTCCTCAACCTACAGTTGCAAAACTGCGATACAGTTTCTTACCCATCCATCCATTCTCCAAAGCCTTCACTGGGTGTATGGTTTCTTAGTTCCCATAAATTGTAGTATTACTATATGATATATTTGCACAACAACAACAACAATAAAGCCAGGTCTAGTGCTAAAGGGGGGTCTACCTGTACCCCCACTAAACAAGTCAAGGATGGATGTAAAAACATTATTGTTGCCAGCGTGGCTTGTCTTAATGCTATTCCTAAAAGTGTTCACTACAGCAAACACATTGCGGATGTACTGCATTATATTTAGGTTTACTGGAAGCGTGGAAAAGTTATTATATCATCACATTCTGATCTCTAAAGTCACTGCAGCATGGCAATCAGATCATGTGAAACTGCCTGAAATAAAACACGCAATACATTCATGTGATCAAAATTACAGAAAGCGAATTCATTTGACTCTGTACAGTTTCTAGTCTTTTCTAGTCGAGCTGTAGTAACCACAGAGCTTGTGCCTTCCCATAAAATGGACAGAAATCACGAGGAAGTACAAGAAAAGGGAAGCTGTCAAAAAAGCAAATACAAAAAAAGAAGTTCTCCAGTAATGGTTGAGTTTTCCGGGTTGATTTTGCAAGTCAGCATAAATAAATAAATATTTTAATTTAAAAAAACACTACATATATATATATATATATATATATATATATGTGTGTGTGTGTGTGTGTGTGTGTGTGTGTGTGTCTGCAGAATACATATTGAATGTGCTTGTCTGTGCACTGTGTGTGTGTGTTCGCTTTACAACTTGTTGTTTGTTGATATTGATAGCATTTACAGTTTACTGGCACAGAAAGAGGTGTGGGCGAAGAGGCCAGAGAGAAAGAGTGAGTTACAAAAGAGAGAGAGAGAACAGTAGAATAATAATGAGTGGGGGAATTCTCTTTGATTGTTGCATCATTCTTTAGTGAAACCTTTTTTACAGCCGGAGAGTTGTTTCATCATCACTGACTGTTTCCTCATTAGCCAGAGAGCCCAAAGCTATTGAACCCGCCCAGAGAAACACCCACCCACGCACTCACTCACTCACGTTCACATGTCTCCTCCTTCACACACTACCTACAAACACTACCTCCATTCATTACTATTCAAACACAGTCAGCACTGTAACAACGAAACAATAAAAACCAGTTAATTTCTCTGAATGTTTTCTTCAATGTTTGTTTAACTTCTAACAAAAAGAAATTTCCCCATACTAAAACAATTTCAATCTCACTGTAATCAAGAGAAATAATGAGGAAGGTTGAGACAGGTAAACAAAAACAATTTTCCATTACTGCTGCAGGTTATTAGTGTTAATATTGATTTCACATTAACCAAAAGCAGGTTAAGTTAAAAAAAAAAAGAAAAAAAAATATCAGAAATGTAGTTTTCCAGCTTTTACTAATGGACTACTTTTACAAAGGTTTATCCTGTATAATTATAACTTAAACAACGCTAAAATTTTCTGGATTATTCCTACTTATTAACCTTGTAAAATTACCTGATATTTCACGAGGGTCCACAGGGGTCCTCGCCACATTTGTGCCATCATGCAAGTCGCATTATATGACTTTCATTTAAGCACACAAACATTTTTTCCAAATATTACAACTCTGTACTTCATTATGATATCATGACAGTTGTATCACCCTTACATTTTTCACTTTATGCCACTGAAAAAAAAAAAATCAAATCATTCCTGTCATGTTTGTAAATCAGAAAAAGAAGATATAAAGGCCTACTACTTTCTAGCTTCAAATGGGTGAATGACAAAGAGAGAGAGAGAGAGAGAGAGAGAGAGAGAGAGAGAGAGAATTGCTGCCATGGTGTGTGCTGAGTTTCAGTAAATCTTTCCTTGAACAGTTAGCCAAAAAACAATCTATACAAGAGTTCACTCTGCTGAGGTTGAGAGAAGTGGTAAGACAAAACAGTCACATGAACATATGTCTGATTTTCACTGATAACCCTGGACTTCTCTTAAAAAACGAAGAGATGAGAACCCGAAGGTCTAGTATTAGTAACTGGTGATACCACTTATTTTCTTTTTTACCTCTATAAAGAGTTACATTGCTGATATCAGTATACTTCTATTAAACAGATTTGAGTGTGTGTATAATTCTCTGTTTATGATTATATTTAAAAGCTATCTTCACAGAAACTGCATTTTTTGTGAAATGGTTGCAGGGAAAAAAGTATCCTTTTCACAAACAATGGCACATTTCTGCATTAACCTGCTGTAAATCTAGAAAACATTTTTATGTATGTATTTTTTAACTAAGGTAAATTTATAACATTATATTACCTGTTGTATTACCTTGGAAATAAATTACACAATCCTATTTTGGTAAGTTGTGGTAATCTTTTTCTTTTTCTTTTCTGTTGATCTAAAATGAAAAGACAAAACAAGGTCCCCCATGTATTTCTATAGAAGTTTATTCTGCTATAGTTTACTTCCACTTCTCAAAGCAACAAATGTGAAAAGCATCCATATAGTGCATCAAATGTATAACATTATGCGTATAAAAAGTGTCACTGGGTTGACCACATGCAGAATTGTAAGTAAAGAGAAGATCTGTCATTCAGTCACAGTCACCAGTTTCACCTTCCTGTGCCCTTTTGTATGCCCTTTTGAAAACTGTTTAGGGAAAAAATTGTCTGTATGGCTGGTATCGGCTCAGTAACTCATAAATACATACATTTCCTTGAAAAAAAAAAACACTTTCATTTGAAATATTGATTGAAATACCATACATGCTTATGTTTCAATAGCCTGTAAATGTTTGAAACAAATTATTTTCCTCCTATCATTCATAGAGATGGGCATTTTTCAAAAATATTGTATTTGAATATTTGGGCACATAAAAAGAAAAAAATAACTGAATATTTGTTTATTTTAATTATGTTCAATGAGAAAGACATATTTTTTAATAATCAAAATATAAAACATCTTGAAAATGTGTGTAAACAATAGAGAGAGAGAGAGAGAATTTGAATTTTGAAAAATACTTTATTACAATTTTTTACATAAAACATTTTTCCAAACAATTTAACATTTATATTTTAATACCACACAAAAAAAAAATCACCAAAGAATTCAACAATTTTACATGTACCTTTTAGCACTTATTTATATTGAGAGAGAGAGAGAGAGAGAGAGAGAGAGAGAGAACAAAAGCATTCTAGCAGAGCAAAAGGTAACTTAAAAGATGTAAGAAATAGGCTCTCAGCTTGACTGAGACGTGGTGGTTGCAAGATATTGCACATCCTGTAATATTAAGCTTACAGGATGAGCTACTGAGGGAATTCTTCCCCTTCTTTTCACTATTTTTCTCTGCTTATTTTTAGTACTACAGTAAATCACTATATAGTCTGAATATAAGTGCAAGACTGAAAACAGGACAGGATGCAGAGAGCTGAGAGCATCTTGGCCAGACAACACCTCAATGATGTACTGTTTATTCTCATTGGATAGTTATTACACTGCATGCTATGTTTGTGTATTAAAGAAACATATAAGCTGTTGCTTGGACCAAAAAAACTTTGAAGAAGCTTGACCACAGAACTTTGCATTTGTGGTCATTCGTTCCCTCAGCCGAGTCATTCCTGACTGAAATGACTGAGAGTTCTTGACAGCACTGTGAATTAAAAGAGTAATCTAAAAGTGTTTAGTAGTGTGTTACGTATGGAGAAGTTTGGATATGAAATTGTTGGTTAACTGAGAAGATTCTTGGAGATTTGGAAGTCCTTTTTGACAATTTTGATCTTATGTGTTTAACTCTCCAACATTACACACTAGCGACTGACTGAGGGCCAACTGAGTTACAGCTAAGGTTAATATTATTTATTTATGAACATTTAACTATGCTGGTTATAGGCCTAATCTGCGTTTGCAGTGTTTTACACAGATAAAACATCTTGGCTAGAAGTTGTATCATCTTGCAATATGTTAACTAAGCTAGGTTGATGAGGTAACCTGCCTCTTCTGAAGTAAAAGTTATCAAAGGCGTGGAACAGAGCAGCTGAAGGCTCTGGCCCCCATAGTGCTAAGTCTGTTGGTACGGTTAACATTGCAGTCTTAGAGGAATGAAGTATTCGGGGTGAAGTATAGGGAAGAAGAATTTCAGAGAGATATGGGGGAGGGGGGGGGGGGTATTGTACATGTATGTGGATGATAAATAGCAATGGTCCCATCACTGAACCCTGACGAACACCATGAGTAACCATGAGTAAAATCATACTTACTTACTTACTTATGCCTGTAACCCCTACTGGGGCATAGGCCACCAACAAGTTTTCTCCAGACATCTCGGTCCTGCGCCAATTTTTTCATCTGCCCCCACGTATGGTTCATCCTCTTCAAGTCTGCCTCCATTTCGCAGCCATTTCCCTTGCGGGTTCCAGGTGAGGGCTTGCCTTGTGATGCTGTCTGCAGGCCTGCGAAGGATATGTCCAATCCACCTCCAACGCCTTTGAAGTATGTCATCTTCCACAGGTTGCTGTTTAGTTCATTGCCACAGTTTCTTGTTATTTGTTATCTTGTTTGGCCAATGAATTTTGAGGATCGTTGCAGTGTTGAACAATGTAGCCAATCACAGACATATGTTAATTTCTTGAACGCAATGACCAGAAGTGTTTAATGTAGAATCCACTCACCGCTCAAAATGCCATCATGAGATCGCAATGAACTGAAGTGAGAGACAGCTTTTAATGATTATATGAGGGAGCACACTTTGCGCGCATTCTAGGCTTTGTAAAGGAACAGAATTAGGCTGTCTCAGAACAGAGATATTCACCTCAGTAAAGAAAGTATTGTGTTTCATGTCATAATTTTATTCATCTTGATGTTTCAAAATGACTCTCTTGTGTGCTTTTCCTTGGCACGCTGGTGCAAACTGCCACGCACTTGTAAGATTATTAATGCCATTTCCCCAGAACAGAGGAAGACCATAGTCTGAGAAGACAAAAACTCCTACGAGAATCAACACCTGAACTCTGTCTCGCAAGCCTAAGACAACACACCCAACTGAGGGAGACAAAAGTTCCACATCTTATGCATAATCCTCCACCTCCACTTCCTTTACTAAAGATTAGACTGGCGAGTTTGTGATTATGGGGTACACATACATCGGCCGGTGTGACACACCCTGAGCCACATAGATTCCTAATGAATGAGTAAATATAAAGTAAGAATTAAATAGAACGATCGAACATTCATCTAAATTTATTAATCAGTATCTTTTAAAACCTTTTCATTCTTGGAGTCAGATGAATTAAAGAGGTAATATATATGAGAAAATGTATTTATTTTAATGTTATTGTGCTGTATATAAGGAAAGACAACAACGTGCAAGAATCCTTCTGCCGTGCCATTGGCTGCCATCGTTGGACCAGTGGGCGGACCTTACACACTCATATAAAATGCACGTAAATGCACTCGTATAAATGCACTAATGTGTTGACTGGATATTTTTGCTTAATAAATAATAGATTACATTTTCAATTTGTTTCTCGGTAAACCCTGTATGTCTTCCCTTCAGAATACTTGTACTGTGGAATGAGTTGCATGGGATAATTTCATGTTTGTAAAAAGACTGAAAATTTTTCACAATTTATTAAATGGACAAGTGCAAGCATTTTTTAAAACCTTCTTTTGTGATGACAGAATGACTAATTACTGGTTGTGAAGGGATAAATAAACTATGAGAGCGAGCGAGCAAAATAAGGGTTAGGTGTAAAAGAGCACATAGTTATTGTGTTGGGGCCCCATACCTGGAATTTGCTTAGGACCCCCAAATCACTAAGTCCGCCCCTGCAGACCCCTGCGAATTCCCCAAATGTGGGAATCTCGACTGCATAATTTACTGAAGTGGTATTCAGGGACTGTGAATAAATTACAGAAAAAATTACTGCAAAATAATCATAATTTTATCATGGCTATGATAACATCCTCAACAAACAAAAAATAGAGTGAATAATCAGTGCTCTCTCCACCCTCAATACCATGTCTGAGGTGAGACCCTTGAGCAAGACACCGAACCCCCAACTGCTCCCCAGCGCCGCAGCAATATGGCTGCCCACTGCTCTGGGTGTGTGTTCAGAGTGTTTGTGTGTTCACTACTGTGTGTGTGCGTACTTGGATGGGTTACAATGACTTATCCAGTCTTTTGAAACTACCATTCAATAAATGAATAGTGGGTGTGTAAGAGGGAGAAGATCCAGAGGCAGTCCTGAACACCACTGTCAGGTCCAAGAATTGGATGCAGGTCACTACAAGTAACCACCTTAACATTTGCCTGTCCTTGGTTTAACCCCATTTGCCAGATAAGACAAACACAGGATGACTGAAAACCAATTTCCTGTAAGATTAAAACGCTGACATAGAGTGGTGGAACTATGATGTCACTTTGTAGGTAAAAACCCAGAAGCAAGTTAGCATTTTAGCACTTCTGGTTCCATCGTCCCAGAGTCAGTGGGTTTTTTTGAATGGGATTTTGGTTAAATCCCTTAAATAAGGTCCATGGTTCACACAGGCTCAAGATATTTTCTGTTATGTTTCTTAAAAAAGACGGTTGCTAACAATTGGCTAAATGGGACTACAGGCACTGTCGGAGACATTAAACGTCATCACGCCGAACAGTTTATCAATTTACAGTATTTTCCATTTGTAGTATAATTTGTAATTCAATTAATTGTAGAATCAGGGCCGGCGCTAGCTATAGGCAGAGTAGGTGATTGCCTAGGGCCTCAGTCTTTGAGGAGGGGCCTCCAAAACCGTAACATCCCCTATATCCCCTATATGGCAGTCCATGGACAGCAAAATACTAGCCTCATTGTTCATTGGATATTGTTGAATTGTCACTCACCTGCAATTAAACCAGTTAATGTTGCCGTTTCAAAGCGGGTCCCGCCTTCTGAATGTTTGCCGTAAGGAACGCATCCTTCAGGTGCTGAAGCAAAAGGCTAAAGAAGCACAGCTCCTAATGCAGGTGTGTGAGTTGTCATCATTTATTTTGGAGTCCAGTGTATTCTAAATATAAACTTATTCTGTCTATCAGTGTCGTTTCTGGACCGATCATTCACCAATTTATTACGAGTTTAAAAGAGCGCGAGCGCCGCTGCGCTGACGCGCCCAAACGCGACGCTTTGAATTTGCGCGTAAAGTAAATGACATCGCGTCGGGAGCTGACTAGCAAAATAGCTACAAAAGTAAAGACAAAGAACTTTGTATTCAAATTAGTGCTATCAAACGATTAATCGCATAAGTGCTTGTATTTATATATACACAATAAATATACACAGTACACACACATATATTATGTAAACAAAACCTTTTATTTTGGTTGAGATTAATCACGATTAATCGTTTGACAGCACTAATTCAAATTCAAAAAGCAAACACACTAGACCATTTTTTAATGTTTCAAAAAAAGTACCTCAGATGTGTGAAACTTCTAAATTGTGCTAATGTATGGGGCAGTCGGTCTTTGAGGAGTTGTGTATGGGGCTGTCGTGGCCTAGTGGTTAGAGAGTCGGACTTGTAACCCAAAGGTGGTGGGTTTGAGTCTCAGGGATTGTAGGTGGGGGGAGTGATTGTCCAGCGCTCTCTTTACCCTCAATACCACGACTGAGGTGAGACCCTTGAGCAAGGCACCGGACCCCCAACTGCTCCCTGGGTGCCGCAGCATTGGCTGCCCACTGCTCCGGATGTGTGTGTGTGCGTGCGTGTTTGTTCACTACTCACTGCTGTGTGTGTGCACTTGGATGGGTTAAATGCAGAGCACAAATTCCAAGTATGGGACATTGGCCTCATGTCATGTCCTTTCCTTTCCTGTATAGGCTATTTAAGGTAGCAATACAATACATAGGCTAAAATCATATTAATATTAATAATTGTCAATATTGGTTAAATGGGAGGGAGAAACCCTGTCCATACCCAGCTAGTAAAAAAATATAAAAGCACTGATGTTCATTTACTGAAGTGGTATTCAGGAACTGTGAATAAATTACAGAAAAAATTACTGCAAAATAATCATAATTTTATCATGGCTATAATAACATCCTCAACAAACAAAAAATAGATTACCTTAGATAAAGTTTGATTAATATGTACGTACAGTAGGCTACTGGTCAAAAGTTTGGACACATTACACTTTATCATGTTTTTGAAATAAGTCTCTTATGCTCATCAAGCCTATTTGATCAAAAATACAGAAAAAAAACAATAATATTGTGCAATAGAAAAGTAAAAAATAAAAATAAAAAATAAGAGCATTTATTTAAAATAGAAATCTGTTGTAACAATACCATTCAAAAGTTTGGAATTCAATGGGTCAGTATTTTTTTTTTCAAAGAAATTCACAAGGATGTGTTAAAATGAAAGTGAAAAAGTGAAAGTGACATGTGGCCAAGTATGGTGACCCATACTCAGAATTTGTGCTCTGCATTTAACCCATCCAAGTGCACACACACAGCAGTGAACACACACCCGGAGCAGTGGGCAGCCATTTATGCTGTGGTGCCCAGGGAGCGGTTGGGGGCTCGGTGCCTTGCTCAAGGGCACCTCAGTCATGGTATTGAGGGTGGAGAGAGCACTGTACATTCACTCCCCCCACCTACAATTCCTGCCGGACCTAAGACTCACACTCACAACCTTTTGGTTACGAGTCAGACTCTCTAAACATTAGGCCACGAATGATGCTGAAAATTCAGCTATGACTCACAGAAATAGATATTTTAAAGAATGGTAAAAATAGAACACCATTATTTAAAGTTTCACAATATTATCGTTCTTTCTGTATTTCTGATCGAATAAATGAAGACTTGATGATCATAAGTGACTTCTTTCAAAAACATTAAAAATAGTAATGTGTCCAAACTTTGTTACTAAGTAAAAATATACAAATTTAAAATGAAATGTTGTATAAATAAAAAGTTTAGGAATCACATTTGTTTCAAGTGCTTTTTATTGGGGGTGGGGGGCCTCCAAAATGAATTTTGCCTGGGGCCTCCTAATGTCTAGAACCAGCCCCGTGTAGAATAACCAATGAATAGTTTCCCGCATTTTATATTGTTGTTCGACAATGTTTTTTTGCTCTGCCCCAAAATACGACACATGTCTTCGGAGGGAAGATGCTCGAGTTCATCGCTTACTGATGCGGAGACGGGTTCGGACGAAAGGTAAACTCATATTACGATTATTACATGTAAACACCACATTTACCGGCTGTATGTGGTGAAAGTGAAACTTTAATGATACATAGTGCTTAAAGCCACGTTAAAATTAAGTGTTTACGGCCACATGAAGCTGTTAGAAAGCATATAGATTGAGGATTTCCTAGAAGCAAGGATAAAATAACATTTTATGTACCCACCCTAACAAAATGAGAGCTGAAATGTGGTACTTTGTTCACTAAAATAAGTTTAATCTTACCATATCCAAAAACTCACTCACTCTGCTGTTATTTAATTGATTAAATGCACTTGAATTGTATTGAATAGTACGTGGGGATATGTTTTTAATTAAAATATTCATATTAATCAAGGATTTATTGACTTTTAATGCACCTTATTTCAAAATGTACAGAAATACATGCTTTCAAATGTCCTATAGTTAAGATTATTTCATTTATTCACTATACTATTTATTACTACAGTCAGAATTCGTACATATTTTACGAGGTGGCTAATTCATACGAATTCGTATGACCTCACTCGTACAAATTCATACGATTTTTGCCAAATCGTACGTATTTTACGAGTTGCCAATTCGTATGAATTTGTACGAATGACCTACACCTAACCCCGCCCCTAAACCTACCCGTCACTGGGGTTTAGACAAATCATACTAAATCGTACGAGTGAGGTCGTATGAATTTGTACGAATTAGCCACCTCGTAAAATACGTACGAATTGCCGTGAGATAGCGTTGTCATTCTTGAGACATGGGACAAAACATGTCCAGCAATTGTAACTGCTATCAGGTTTAAAAAATGAAAATATTTTCAATATTTTCAATAATAATAATAATAATAATATTGATAATAGAATATATTTAACAAAATTATACCCTTCAATTTAATTTTATCATTATTATGTGAAATCTATGACACTTATTGTCTTCTCACTACATCTAAAACAGTGAAGGGTTCAATCATTTATATGCTATAACATGAACAAAAATGTATTTTTTAATGATGAGAAAGACCTTGTTTTATCAAAAGTAACACTTAATAATATCTCATATCAAAGCAAGGTTGTTTTTCAGTGACACATGCATGTTTCATAAGGTTTCAAAGTTGTGTCCCCACTTTTTGTCAACACTGTCAGACATTCATTAAAATGTCATAAAATCAGGGAATATCAGGGGCAGCTGTCACTTTAAAGGGACCTCTTGCCACAATCCTTCTCTGCAGAGTACATCACTGTCAGACAGGCTCTGGTCAGTTTTATAGTTATAGAATATTTTAAATCCTAATGTTAATAAACAACCATTATATGTCAACACCATCTTCCAGTTTCTGAGGAAATTATTTGAAATATTTAGATCATTTTATTCTCCTGAAGCAGGTTCCATTAGCATCTAGCATCAACAGAAAAAAACAAAATGGCCACTACATGAACTCCATTTGTTTTGTGAAAGAAATGCCAAATTTGTCAACACCGTCAGATGTCACCACCGTCAGATTTTGTGTTCCAATAATATATCAAAATACTTAAATGTGACTCTTGAATAAAAGCTTTATAAACAATAACATACTCACTGTTTGTTGTGTTTGTCTGGTTAGATCTTTTACAGTTTTTCCCTGTGTATAGTACGGGAACTTACTGTTACCCTATTAACAGTTTTTTTCTGTAGCAGTTTTACAAAATTTTACAGTTAAAATTACACTTATTTTTTACAGTATACAATTGTGACGGGTGGGATAATGTGTATACTAAATTAACATATTTCTGCAGTCATCAAAATTGTTATATATCTCAGCCTAGCTATTTTAAACTCTGTTTCATCACATTCTAGGGTTACTATTATGCATAAAAAACCCTGTACAACACTGATAGAAATACTGAGATAAAAGACAAAAAATACAACCATCAACGCATTTCAAAATTTTTACTTTATTGTAACATATATCATAAAATTGTTATATTAGTGCTACCAGTATAACAACATCAATATTTTAATTGATGACTAAACTTAATTTGTAACATTTGAACTTTGAATTTAGTGCAATATTCACTGTAAATCTGTCATTGCAACATTTTAGTGCAACCTTCACTAATAGCTCCAATTGGATTTATATGTATAATATATAAATATTAATATCTTCTAACACTTTACTTTGATGGGCCCACAACATACAACATACTGACTATCAGAAACTTTGCAAGTATATGTCAACTAACCCTACTACTAACCCTAACCCTACCCTAACAGTCTACTCTGAGAATTAGTTGACATGTAGTTACAAAGTTACTTATAGTTAGTAGAATGTCTAAAGTGGAATAAAGTGTAACCTAAAATTTATGCCAAAAATCGTTTTAATTATTTTTCTAATTGTATCAGAATAGCAAAGTCCATGCCACATAGGGACTCTGAGAGAACGATATCATTGGAATCACTTTCAGATGAACAATAAAAGCTGATGAACTATAAAAACATTTATATTCAAGCAGAGTCCATTTGACTTCAGTAACCTCCAGATTAAAAATGGGAGCGCACGCTTAATGTAAACGCACTGTTACTTTGGTATTTGCGTTATTGAGGGTTTGTGTGTCATGTCTAAGAGCAAAGTTTGTTTTTTTAGGAAGATTGAGTTGTTTTGAGTGGAGAGCTTCATTTTGACCTGAATATAGGAAGTTTGGGGAATTGAGTTTCACAAAAAAAAAGAAAAAAAAAAAAAGAGGCATAATCAAGAAATGTGTTTAAGCATTCGAGAAAAACTGTAATAAAATACAGTGAAATAGATCTTTTCACAAATCTATTTCCCTCAATTTATTTCTTAATGTGCAAAACTTTTTAAATCAGCACACTGAATCAACTATCAAATTATAATAACAATGCATAATCGTTACAGGGAAAGAAATTCTTCAGAATTCATTAAAAATATTTTCATTAGCTTTTTGAAGATGTGTTTCGAAAGTTGGGTTTGGAAAGACTTGAGGGGTGATGAGTAAATGATGACAGAGTTTTTACTTTTGTCTAAGCGTAGGCTATCTGTTTGCTTATGCAATCTAACATTTATGTGTATGTGTGTGTGCCCCTGAGCATATTGTTGGGGATTACTAAGAATAGTTGCGAAACGTGTCCCGCAGCTTTACTAAATACCGGTTTAGGCGAGTTTAAAATAGAATTATAATATTGTTATAATAATTTCTATAAAAAGACATTATATTAAAAAAAATGAATTCCAAACCATAAACTCTGAATCAACTGTGATGTACAGCCCAACACACATAGTCTACATCGAGTCCACTAGCCTACTTGTCTTGGATATGATACTGGAAGCTCAACAGAGTTTGACGGAACATGTCAGAACATGCTTGATGCTAATATAGGCCTATGCAATTATGTGGACCAGTGAGGTAGCAGAGTGTGTGGGGCTACCTAGCGTGATGCAACAGAAAATGATTCAGTACATTCACGAACTGATATAAAAAAAAAAAAATGTATAGGAATCACTTATTATTTCTGATTTCAGTTCCTCGGGAATCCCTGGGAATCGAAACCATGTGCTACTGTTTGTGTGTTGAATGTTCCTAAAATTTGATCATATGTAAATAGTTACAAATTATTGTAACAAATTTGCTTATTTTATTAGCAACCTAAAATATCTTACTCATTTTATGTAATACATTGGTCTTGCATTATATTTTTCCTTTATTTTCTGTAATTTAATAATGGAATTCTAAATTTACTGATTTACTTTTGTGGACTCCAAACCCACTGCAGCTTCTTAGACTTCAGACCTGCTATATGCTTATATAGCCTAAAACTCATAATTTATTACTTATTGCTCTGTATGTGTAGCCTAAATATACACTCATAATTGCTCTCTTTATTGTATATTTTTCTGTGACACACATCTGGTCATGTGACTACAGCAGACTCACGCCTAGATGTTTGCATATTCTTCAGATACAAAGTTTTCATTATAACTGATATGTTTATCTCTTTCTTTGAAAGTTATAGGGAATTATAGGGTGTGATGCAACTGCAGCCTCTGTGTGATGTCTAGACTCTGTGTGTAGTTACACATCAGTCCCTAGTGAACAATAGGAGATTCCTCAGCATGACATCACAATCATGCATGACATAGTATTACAGTGGCATTTACAAAGGAAAACAACAAATAGGGAAGGTACTTTCACTTTCACTGTTGAAATAATTGTTAAGAAGCAAAGGGCATGTATGGGCAAGACTGATATGAGAGTAAAATGGAAGGGGAAGGAGACAAGTACATGCTAGTTAGTCAGACAATAACTACAGGGGGAAAAAAGGGAAAATGAGACATTGCTTACCTGAGAAACAAAACTTAAAGGGATAGTTCACCCAAAAATGAAAATTCTGTCATCATTTACTCACCCTCAAGAAGTTCCAAACCTGTATGAATTTCTTTGTTCTGCCGAACACAAAGGAAGATATTTTGAAGAAAGTTTGTAACCAGGCTGTTTTGAGGCAACATTGACTTCCATAGTAGGAAAAAAAAATACCATGGAAGTCAATGGTGCCCCAGAAGTGCTCTGTTTCCCACATTCTTCAGAATATCTTCCTTTGTGTTCAGCAGAACAAAGACATTCATACAAGATTGGGTGAATAAATGATGACAGAATTTTCATTTTTGGGTGAACTATCCCTTTAAGGCTTGTTTTCATAGAATGTACTGAGTATGTAACACTTTACAGAGATTTATTTGGTTAGTTGATTACTTAATGCATTAGGTATTGTTAATTAGCATTTATTTATCTTGGTTCATGATAGTTAACTACATTTCAAGTTGTAAACAAAAAATATATCAGATTTGTAAATTGTTGCTAATTGTTAGTTCACGATACTGAATGCAAACATTAATGAACTGAAACTTGTAAAGCGTTACCAGTATTTTGAAAATTAGCTAGTGCCACAAGACAAAATACACACATTCAAAATACATTCAGGCAAGTCTCAATGTCTTACAAGGTAAATTTATCTTGGAAAACAAGACATTGGCCAAGAATATACTAAATTATGCGACATTGTACAATACATGAAAACAACTTAAATATTTCAGCATATTGCATTTTTATTGATGGTGTATAATAATATTAAAAGTGCAAACTTAGCTGTATAAATAAAGCATTGCTAGAGAAACTGCAGCAGGGGTTTGATTAAGCAGGATAGACATTTAAGATCACGCTTGATAAACAAACACATTGCACTGACAATGAAACAAAGTAATAGAAACTAAAAAGAGATGAACATGTAATTAAGACTGAATTTAAATACATTTGATGAGTGAATGAATGAGATGTGGATGATATAGGTTTTTTTTTTTTTGAGGTCTTTAGTGCTTTTCTTCACCATCACTATAGCAGTGGTTTGATTAAATAAAAAAAAAATACACTTTAATTTCAATAAATACATTTTCCGACATGTCTCCCTCTTAAAGGGAAAGGGAACTATCAGAACTTTTAAAGTTTCTGACAGTGTGGATTAACTCCTTACATCATCCAATAACTCTGATTTTAATAAATCATCAAACGTTCGATCACATACAGTTTACATAATTAAACTGTTTTAGATAATTAAAAATCTTATAAAAAACAACATTCATTTCTGTATTACAAACACTATATATATATATATTCAGTACCTGTTCCAAAGCTTAAACTGAAATATAAATGTCACCCTTTGGTATTTCCTTTCATAAGTGGAGTTTTCTTCCATATAAATATAATGATAATGACAAACATTGAGAACATTATTGCTATGTCAGTATTTGAAAGCTGCATCAGGACAATATCTGAGGGTGTTCTAATTATTCCTGCTCAAATGACAGTACTATGCACATTGATCAGAAGTAGCTTCAAAATGATCTGCAGCTGGTTACGTCAGATAAAGGCCTTCCATTCTCTTTCAACCGCACAGTATCAATACATTCAAAGAGCTTATGAAACGCCACTAATCCAGACTGTGGTGAGGTATGCTCTCTTTGAGCTGACAAAGTGCCATTACGGTTAATATCACATCGTCGCCCACCTCCACTGTGATGCAGTAGGTGTTTCGCAAATAGTCAGTCTTGAAGAGCCAGGAAGCTTTAATATAGTATGGAAAAATAACAGACTCTTCCGTTATGGAAAAATGTCTTTGCAGCTCTCCAAGTCTTCTACTTTAGCTTCATGATTATACTTTTGGTCCAGGGAAAGTCTGACTATGGCACCATCATTATACTTCAAACTCAGGAAAAGCTTCAAATCAGGGTGAAAACGAGAGAGATTTCTTCATGGTAACTCAAACTGAGGGTCATGCCATAGTTTTATCATTTAAACAGCTCTTCTGAAGAACAAGCACCTTAAAAAGCTTCATATCCAAAAGCGGCTTCAATCTTGGATAGCTTCTATAGTGGATAAGAGAAGCACTGGGCTCCTAGCATGTAGTGCAGGCCTAAGAAGAGCTTGATCTTGAAAGTCTCCTTCATATCACTGACTTTCAACGTGACTTCGTTTTTATCAGAGAGCATGAAGACACTTTGCATTTCATGGCACTCTCCGTGTCGCAGGGTCTGCAGGTGGATCAATTTACTTCCCTGTTCCATTGTCAGGTTGGCAACAGTCTCATCGTTGTAACTGTTGAAACAAGCCCACAGATAGACCATGTACGGTCCTGCACAGGACAGCTTCACTCTCTTCTCGTTGTTCAGGTCCACATTCTTGTTCCAGAGGGCAATGAATTTCAGCTCATCTGAATCTGAATCTGACACACACACACATAAAGAAGTGAGAATCAGATGGCTGTTCAGTTTTCTTCCAGATCAAGATGTGTGTCAAGACTGACATAATCTCATGGTGTAACCAAAAAAGTAATATATCTATCTATATATATATATATATATATATACTTATCACAGACTTCCGTGGCATATTGCATGGCACTGTATCTTAACTCCTTATTGGAGGATTTAATATCTTTACAGGAATTAAATCTGAATAACAGGATGATATGAACACTTACTTTGCATTTGCATGAATATTCCGTTGTCCTGTGAAGACTGAAAAAAAAAAAAAAAGTTAAGCAACTCAAAAATTGTAACAAAACTAGTATAAATTCATCCCAGGTGAAAAAGGTGCACTTCCATAATGTACTTAAAGTGCTCTATTTTCACACACTAATTTTCTAAAAAATATTCTTTAGTACTTCTTAGGAGAGCATCTAAGTGTACTCAAATGTAATATTTTGGGACACCATGAATATGAACTAAAATATGCTTTTAATATACTATCTCTTTTTAAAAAATGTATTTAGTTAACACTTGTAGTACACTTGAACCTACTAGTGTATGAAAGATGGGTTCAAGTGTACTACAAGTGGTAACTAAACACACTTTTTAAATACAGAGATAGTGTGTTAAAAGCACATTTTAGTTCATATTCATGGTTTCCCAAAAACCATTATCACACTTCTTCCATTGATTATGCATTTTCAAAATTGTGAATTTTCTTGTTCAGCATATGTAATGTTGTTCATCCAATGAAATACATTTTATTGTTTCATTTTAAGGACTTTTTTTTTCTACAATAAACACTTTTATTATTTTGGGTCACCACTTGGATTCCAGTGTAAAATTTGGGCCCAGCTGATTCAAGATACGGAAATGGTAATGATCAAAGTGATGAGAAATAACAGACACACTCATTCTGTTAGACATGGAAAATTCCATCCGTATCAAATCAACAGAATCACAAAAACACTTTCATTGACCAGAGCAAAAGGCTAGTTGTGGAACATGTGGGCTGAAAAGGCCTGCATAGAGATAGTGGAACACTTTTGCTCAAAAAAATTGCCCTTTCAGGACTTGGCACACAACCCAAATAGTGCACAAATCACATCCTGTTCACCCTCGGACCACAAAGTGGATCATTTAGTAAGTGTCTTTTGTGGGTACCGTTGTCTGATATCAGTATAAGCCTACTTTGAAATGGAAATGTAGCTAGATCTCCTGTTCTCCTGACCTCAACAGTTATTATCATTTGACTATGATTTTAAAAACAAACTCACAGAGAGATGGTTCAGATGTTAAGAGGGGTTTCCCCAAGGGGACATGCCAAGGCAAAGCTCAATTAGACCACATTCTTGAGACACACAACATGACCACATGAAACAACACACCTGAGACAAGTGGTTTAACTGACTAAACGCTAACGGCTGTCACTGAAACCCATTAAACATTCTACACATTACAAAAAGAATGTGCTTGTGACACTAACAAATATCCTATAATCTCAGGTCTTTGACTGAATATCTGGCTGTGACAAGTCTGAAGAACTTCATCAAACCAACCATGTTACCATGGTCAACACTGCCCTCTGAAGGACTTTTAAATGCACTTACACTCTGCTTCACTCGTACATCATCTAACACTCAAAGCAGCGTTATACACCTTAAAGAACACACGACATAAGAAACGAGCTCTTACGTTCTGCTGGTTGAGGAAGATGTTGAGGCTGAAGGCGGCACAGGCGGCTGTTAATAAACTCTGGATGATGAGCACCGCCGCCGCGGTCCTCCGCCCGTTGCTACAGCGACAGCGTGCGCCGCCGCCGCCGCTCTCTAAACTCTCTTGAGCATCCTTTGAGTCCATACCGACTGACGGACGGAGTGAGTTCAACTGCCCTGAGAAGAAACGCCGCGCCTTTTATAAGAGAAGGCGGAGGAGGGCGCAGACCGAAACCCTGAAAAACATCCCCTTCCAACGCATCGAGCCAGAAGCCGTGTGTGGAGGATGCTCTAGTTTAACTGTGTTTGGCTTATTCAGACCGATAGCCTCGATCTTTTACATGCTTACCTCAAGTAGGCAAAGTGAAATGCCGGCAATAAAGCTCTTTTAGGTTGTTATTATATTTAATATAAGGCTCTTTTTTAGGTTGTTATAATTTCTTATTAAAGCATTTTGCATGATTTCATTATTATTGTGTGTAGCCTAGCCTATACCTAGGCTACTTTGCACAAATCCTGAGCACTTCTCATGGGCTATAACATTAGTTTACACTATATAAAGTAGACCTAATTAATTTATTTCCTTCAGGAAAGTCCAGTTGAAGAAACTATCTTGTCTAAACAGGTTTGTTTTATGCTGGTGCTGGTAGATCACTGGTCCAGTATCACCGCAAACAGTTTTGGTGACCACTGCCTTCCACAAATAAAATAAATAAATAAAATTAACCAGTCATACAGGGTTAGAACGACATGAGGATGAGTAAAGGATGATACTTTTCATTTTCTGGCCAACTTTTCCTTTAACGTCAGCATGGTGACAAGTCAACGTCCGGCCGTTTTTTATTTTTATTTTTATTTTATTTTTTTTAGCGCAAAATAAAATCCCAGAATATTCCAGCTATACTCGTGTACCAACGTTACAAGCCAGTGCTTGCAAGGTTCATGCATAGTTTACTGAGGTGTTTGAATGAAACAGCAGAATGTCTAACAATATTTTCATTTTCCATCTAACTGTTTTTCTTTAAGCAAACAACGTGGTGTGTATGGAGAGTCCCAGCGATGTGTATGGAGAGTCCTCTTCAAAATATATTTCACTCACACTTCAAAAACATAGAAGTAGGTTATAATGCTGGCAGCTCATTGCACACATATTTCATCCTTTCTCTTTTCCTTTCCTTTTGAGATTTACGATATCTAACAGTTAAACAAGTCAAAAATGTATAAAAACAAATGTCTCATTTAACCACATTTAACATTTTAAGGGATACTCCACCGAAAAAAAGAACATTCTCTTATCATTTACTCCCTTATGCCACCCACGATGTAGGCTAAATGACTTCCTCAGATGAACACAAACGGAGCTAGGTCTACTTTTAATAACCCATCTCTCTCATTCCATGTACTCAGTGTAAGCTATTGGACGCATATGTAAGTGCGTCTTAAAAAGTGGTGTGGACGGGGGTTACATCTGCTTTAAATATTAAAATATTACAATAATAGGCCACATAAAATTAGGAATATTCGTATCTAAATATTAGCCTTATTAGCTGAACTTATTGCAAAAATAAATATATTTCAAGCGCTTTTATGATGAATGGTTGTTTTCATGGCAAATTGCGTGCTATTAGTTAATATTAGTTTGATGCGCTGAAAAAGTAGCTGAAAGCAGAAAATATGTGAGTATGAGTTAATTTGCATGGAATCATCGGACTTCAGCTTCAGTTCCCACTCATTTATGCGCGTAATTGCGTTCGGTACTGGATGCGCAATGTAGCCTACTATACAGTAGCCGCATGCCACCAACATTGTGCCTTCGGAGGACACAATTCAAGGTAGGAAGCACCAGCTTAGCCAGGAATCACAATGTAGGTGGGGCTAGTGGACCTAACCTAAAATGCATCTGTTATCAAAATAGGCCAAGGAGCATAAGTCGGTATGTCATAAGCAGCATTGAGAACACAACCATAAGAACAGCATTAGCACGACAGCCATGCCACACACATGCACATCTGACAGATGCAACACAACACCATCAAACCAGCAGGACAGAAGTGTTTGGTCATTAGTCTGGCTCAGCGGCCACATAACCACATGAAATAACCAACAGTGACTATAGGCAACATAGTAATGTAGATTGGTTTACTCTGATGATTATAAAAGACGATGAGAGTTGAACACTACGGAGCGCTCAACACTCTCATTGTAAGTTTGATTCATACTCGAAGCCAGAGGGTGCTCTTGCACAGCAAGTCCAAAACTGACTCATAGACATAATAACTTATGGTGTGCCAGGAAATCCCTAATATGGATAAAGGCATCCAGCAATCTGTAGACAAAGCAATCTCTACTGCAGCTAAACTGAATAAAAAGAAAGTTTTGACTGATGAAACGTGAAGACAATAAACACACGACTGCGACAATACATGGTTTATGTGTGTTTTTCAAGTCATCTCCAGGTAATAAAAAAGCATCTGATTAATGCAGTTCTAAATGACATTTATTATGTTAGGCTATGGAAACTATAAAATATATCTTCTATCTTGGCTTATTCTGTGATAAAAATGGAAAAAATGTTTGGAAAATATAGGAAAAATATATAGAATGCAAATTATTGGTTATTGTCCAGCAGTGTATTTGATTTCTCAGCCAATTAAAAGAAATAAGAAAATAATAATAATAATAAAACCTGACAATTAGACCAATTTGTCCCCCTCACCTCTGAAAATATATTTACTCCCTAAGGGGCTGTTCGCAATCTGACTGCGAAATGCGCTACACCACTACTCATAAAACTAACTTATCTTCATCATTATATGGCAAACACGAATCAAGAAACAATACGATTTATTTTATAGGTCAAGTATTGTGATAATTGCAACAGATATCACTTATTAGTCTTATCTTATAGTCTTATCAAGGCATGTATATGTGTGTGTGTTTACATTTAATATTTCATTTTCTAAAGATATGCTCTACTTATCTGTTCTACTTATTTCAGCATATTTTAACAAATGTCTGCATATTAAGGATAAAATTATTCATTTATTCATTCAATTTATTTATTCATAAATGAATTTGTTTCTTCCACTCTTCATTCACTCACTCCCTCTCTCAGTCGTTCTCTCACTCACTCACTCAGTCGTTCTCTCACTCACTCACTCAGGCGATCTGACCAATCAGAAAGCAGAGATTATGCGCCGCCGCTGCTATCCGCCATCTTGCCCGACAGCTACAACAGGTCACCATAGAAATACATGTTAAAACGGGGTAAAAAAGATCGACTGAACTGAAACTTTTTCAATATAACTAAATATAAATATGTGCAGAGGGTTAAGCTGTGCTGTTGCTGGTTGCCACGGTAATAAGCTAAGGTATTCATTTAAAGTACTTGTTTTGCGTACCAGAAAATCTGTCATGTCCGGCGCTGAATGCATGAGTGTTAAATAATAAAATAATATGTTAAAACGTGTGCTCTTATCATTCCGTGGACAAAATCCCGTGAATTTAGCCCGATCGGAAGCTTTATATGCACATGTGCGCTCATCTGTTTTCAATGCAGCTAACCTCGCGTCGCTTCATGTCATCTTCCCTCTCATTAAACCATGACAGGTCCGTTACTGCAAAAAGACTGTCATTGCGACACTCTAAAGTGATGAAACTATGGCTTTTTAAAACTATTTTCATAGGTTTCACGTTATATTGTCGGCTCGGAAAATATGTAAATGCGCATGCCCAGTAGCCGCAGATGTCTCCTAGCCTTAATCAGACAAGAGAGCAGATTAACTTCAGTGGACTTAAACTTGAAAAATGGTGTGTTCCGCGGTTGAAATAAAACACTTTCTGATGTTTATTCATGTTTATTTCGTGCTTTAAGTAAATATGAAAAGACGATCGGTTCACGTGTTTGAACTGAGGCAATACAGTGATCTGTCACGACACATTGAAGAGCCACAAAATGATATTTATTGTTTGAATTTCTTTAAAAATGACACAATTTAAAAGCTGAGGGTCCTGAGACCTTGTTTCATATCAGAAGTGACCTGCTCTGTTTTCTCAGTTTACTGTTTGCTCTGCAATGTATTTTTCACTGCGTGAGACCAAGTGCGGCATTGTTTGTCGGTCATGGCAACAGTAACTAAGGGTGGGTGGGGTTTGGGAACGGTCAATTGCTGATTGAGCAACATGTCATTGACCTTCAGGCCTTGTTCATCAACACAGTATGACAAAAATGTTTCCATATCCTCTTGACACAAATATAAACAAAAAGTCATCACTGTTCATCAGCAGAAATGTAGGTTCTCCAGGAATAAGTCTACATTTGTATCCAGTACCACGCTGTACGAAGCTCTCTCACAGTAAATCTCTCACAAAATCATTGAAGTTATCAGTGTCCTCTTCATACATTAAAATATGTAAATGTATATGCGCTCTGTTTATATAACACCTTTCTAATATCACGTTGCCAGCAGTAATACAGCCAAGATACTGAAATTTTATCTGTAGAGTCTGTCATACCCTTCTAGGCAAAACCTCTCCATCAGCTGAATGCAATCAATGGCACCTCCTCCTAAAAACACACACAAAAATAAAAATAAATAATTGACACATAACAGTAGTTTGATGGCATACTTTGTGAAAATCCAACTTACCTTTGTGAATGTTAATGGACATGATGTACAGGTGCTGAGAGCATACTCTGAAATACAAATAATAAAACTATAAGACTTTGATTTTATTATCTAACAGCTTTGACAAATTAAATCAGCATGTAGACACCACAGTAATTCCCTAAAACTGGAAAAGTTTTTAAACGCAACTGCTAGCTTGTTTAAACATGTATGGATACATACTTAAATTAGCTTGACATAATTCCGTCATTTAAAACATACCTCAAGGTCTCTTCCTGTTTTGTTTTGGGGGTTTTTCTGTCCAGGATCCTGGGTCAATGAAGGTTGCAATATGTCTGGCATTCCAAAGAAAACGTGTAATTAAACGATCAGTTCTATAGCCGGAGGATGAGGCACTTTGATGAACTGAGAACAAGGCTCTGTAACCAAATAACATGCCTAGAACAAGGCCAGTAAATTATCTTTAGTCTCAACCTAAGTATGGTTCTGTAAGTCTCATCTCTAAAACCATCAGGGTGAAGAGAATCAAGAAAAAGTATCTCCCTCTTAGCTATACCAACATAATATTTTGTTAATATCCATGAAATAGAACTCATGATAGAACTCAAAATAGAACTATGATATCCTTGGACCTCACATTTTCCTAGTGTTGGGACAAAATAATATGTATGCACAAAAAACATATACTTCTGTGCCTGTTCCCAATAGAGTTCTTTCTCGGTTGATGAGTATATGATGAACTTACAGGCAAACAATGCACTAGGTCAACATTTTTGTCTTTCCAGACGGGAACAACACAGAGGTCCACAATGTTAATTTTTACCCTTATGTAAAGAAAATTATAAGTTATTAAACATGCAGATATCATATCAGTATAAAGTACATGTCTTCGTGCAGCTTCTTCCACAATCTTGAGGCAGGCATTTCCGATCTGAAATGAATTGCAGAATGATTACATCCCTGTGAAAGCTGTCATGTGTAACATTATGCATTATCTAGGAATTTGTTTTTTGTGCAGTAAATAAAGACACTAAGCATACGCACATTAGATTCCTTGCACTGGCTTAAACCCAGGCTCCGGAAGTCTTCTCAGGTGAGGCAAAATTTGCCTTGTTTTACAATAAATTTATATGGATGCTCTCTCTGCCATTAAAATGTTGACTAACAGTGGTCTTGGAGAAACATCCTCTCAGTTGGTTCATCTGATAATACACAAATATGTGGCAATTAGTAAAAACAGGAATTACAAACAAATATGCAATATTTCTAAATCCAGCGTTTAACTGTAAATGCCTCTGGCACGTTGACCCTTTCACAGTAGTGGCCACACCTTTGGAAGAGATGCTGGCCACAGTATAGGGTCCTTGGTGCTGACACACAGAGTCAGGAGAATCACTGGGCCTCCGTTGTCAATTCTTCATCCTGGTGATGCAATTTACTGAGTCAGAGAATGCTAAAGTGATATTGAGACTGACCACACTCACAATCCCAGAGACATTACTAATTCCAGTTAACCTTTATTATTCAAAAAGAAACTGTTTCATTGAGAAGTTTCATCTTACTGACTCTGGTGTCGATGTCATCTTCTGGGTCAGCAGCTCCAAAATCATCTCCCATGGGACAGGCATTCATGACCTCTGGCAGATGTGAGTGTCGATTGAAGAGGAGGAAATAGGGACTGTGTCTAGTGGTGTGTTCTTTAATTTGTATTAAACTGAAAAACTTCACCCTTGACATTAAATAGTAAATAAATTCACCAATTCAGTTTTACCATTGACAACTAACCATAGATATCATAGCCTAAATATAATAAGTAAGACAAAACCTGCTTTGCAGTGTTGATTCCATACACCACAGCAGGAAGGTGGAGGTGGAGTCATTGTGGTTATCATGGTTATCACATACTTTTAAACTTAACCTACAATCCAAGTTAGTTGTCTTCACAGCTAACAGTCTCTGACAGCTTTCCATTAACTGGCTTAAATAAATTGTTTTGAACACTTATTATATTGAGGTTGTTATAGCCTACATCAGGGGTCTCCAACCCTGCTCCTGGAGAGCTACCATTCTGCAGATTTCAGCTCCAACCCCAATCAAACACACCTGAACCAGCTAATCAAGGTGTTCAAGGCTACTTGATAATTACAGACAGGTGTGTTGCAGCAGGATTGGAACTGAAGTCTGCAGGGGCAGGGTTGGAGATCCCTGGCCTACATTTTATAAACGCAATATGTCGGCAGTGTATTTACTGGTTGAGGGGCTTTCAGATATTTAGCGTGACTCTAGTGATCTGTTTGTTTATTCAAAGTCATTTTTTGTTTGTTTGTTTTTTTACTTTTTGCACATGTTGGCTAGTCTGAGAACACTTTAAAACACACTAACCCATACTGAGCCACTTATCCACCTCTCCATCACACATCTAGGCCTATTTTGTACAAACATTGCAAAAGCCTATCACTGCCAATCACACTTCTGTCCAGCAGTCAGTCATAGGGAGACATGAGGACACAGGGGAAGCCCATCTGGGACAAGAAAGCAGCAGTCAGAGGTAATTTCACCACGAAGGGAATCAAAAACTGATTGTTTGAAAATTGGGCTCTGTGACAGAGAACGTGTAAGAGTGTGATTCTAATATGTTAAATAGAGACTGATAACAGATAAGGGGCAATAGCAAGGTGTTGGGACTTCTCTCTTCTCTCACCTTATCTCACTACACTACCTGAATCATCACATACAGCTACAAATAAATCATCCTGAAACAGGAAACAAATGTTAAAGGGATATAGTTCACCCAAAAATGAAAATTCTGTCATTAATTACTCACCCTCATGTCGTTCCAAACCCGTAAGACCTTCGATCATCTTCAGAACACAAAATAAGATATTTTTGATGAATTCTGAGAGCTCTCTGACCCTCCCATAGACAGCAATGTAATTACCACGATCAAGGTCCAGAAACATAGCAAGGACATCGGTAAAATAATCCATGTGACATCAGGGGTTCAACCGTAATTTTAACTTTGCGCAAAGAAAATAAAAACAAAGACTTTATTCAACATATCCCTTTAATTGCCAAAACCATACGTTATGGTAACTTGTTTGTCCTCCTGCTGCTTTAAGTACTACAGATCTCATTTTAATGGACTGAGAAAGATTTACTTAAAGCCTTTATGTATATGGGCTATAATGCATTGTCATTATTCATAATGTGCGTTGTAATGCATCATATCATGTCGTAAATAATTATAACTGAATTTAAAATGCATAGTGTAACAGTGAATTGATAAGTGTTAGAATGTATTAACTGTGGTTACAATTATTTATGAGATTGTACAATGAATTATAAGGTGCTTTACAAGGCACAATTAATGCATTAAAACTACTTTTATAATGCATTATACATAAAGGCTTTAAGTGTTATCTCCAGTTCTTGCTGCGAGACGTTATTTCTGTCTTCAGTAAAGATGCTTGCAAGTTCCCAAACACTTTTTCGGGGGAAACATTGTTACATTGGCTTTCCACTGAAAGGATGGTCAGCTGTTCTTATTATTTTATCTCATGAGTATAGACCATATCCATAAATTAAAACAGATGCCTCGCTGTTTCAAAGCCCATGTTAGTCAGTGAGTCATATTTTTGAATGTTTCTGTAATGTTTCATATCATTACACTCACAACGACTTCCAAGAAATTATAATTTCATGTGTTTTCAATGATCTAGAAGAAATTCACATCAGTAAATAACATCGTTCTTTTGTTTTCATTCAAGTTTTCTATGAGATGCTGTGTCATTTATATATATAATTTTGTTTTACTCGTTTTTAAAAATGCATAGGAACTGTCATAAGAGTTTTGGTACTACAAAACAACAACAAAGTATTGAGCAAAATTACATTTATTTTTTCCCCAACGTTTTTATATTACCCCAATCTTTAGCTTATTGTAATCTTAAACTTTATGCTGCAGTTTAAAAGTTTCAAGCATGTGTTTTTAAAGCAGGTTATATTTAGTGTTTCTTACTTCTGTAAAAGAATCACTGAAACTCTGTGACAGGTAAACGACTGAAGTACCACACTGAGAAACTAAACAAAAGCAAACATGAAAGAGAAACCAAATCTATGCGCTCAGAATGATCCATCCATTTACAAGGTGTTATACCTAAACTATGGGCTGCATTTGAACATCTGTGGGCAGACTGAGCTCTCTGAAGTTCATGACTGGTAACTGAAAGGTTGTCACCAAATCTCTGGTCGCTTCAGAGGGACTGTCCCTGTAACTAATGTACAATATTGTGGTATTAAGTAAGAACGACAGAGCTGCTAAATGACAGATGTGTGAATTCATGTTTAATGGGGATTGTCATTGTGATTCAGGAATGAGAGGGAAACATTTGGCACAGTCGTCCGTGTTCAGAGGTGTAAAAAGTACAGATACTATACTAAAAACAAATGGTGTAGAAACAATTTTCACTCACAAATGACAAGTCAATTTGACTATTAATTACAAAGTAACAAACTCAAATAAAAATAGTATTCTTGTAAAAAATACTCCGGTAATCTTGTGTGTCAAACATTTTACTCCAACCCAAAATCAAGTCTAATAACTTGATTAAAATACTTGAGTAAAAGTGTAATTGTACTTGTAACTGTAATATTTTCACTCAGAAATCACAAATTTCACAAGTAGAGATTTTCTCCTTTAGTATATTTGATGAATATAAATCTGAAAAATATTTATGAAAATAAATATGAAAAACTTTGTAAAGAAACCTGGCAAAATCACCATTGTTCAGAGAATGTAAGACTCCAGATCACAGCTGATGTTAAACTGAAACCAACATCACAAACCTGTAACCTGATATATTTTCAGCTAAAATTAGAAGCAGATGATTTTACTGTGGTTTGACATTTGAATATAGTGATTTTTTTTTTTTTTTGGACTAATAATAAAGACCAAATATGATTCCCACTTGACTGAAGTTCACTGACTTAAGAGCTTTGGGACCAGTAAACCAAAAAATAGATTTAATAACCAAGTATGAATGACTGAATGATTTTATTTTGTAACACACAAGAGGAGTTATTTATAGTAGAATGTCGAAACTGCTATTGTGTGTACAACAAAAGTAAATGGAAAATAAGGCTGTCAAGCTAGATTTTAGATTCAAATATCAAATTTCAGTGTGTTCTTTGAATACTGTACATTATAGATTTCTTTTATGATGCTCTGACACTGATGTGCTATGATTCATGCTCTCCTGCTTCTTCTGTAACTTGAAAGCCCCTGGTCCCCATCTGCTTTTATGATGTTTGGGAAAAGCACGAAGATTATTCAGAACTTCTCTTTTTGTGATCCGCTAAAGAAAGTCACACGTTTTAAATGACAGTGATGAATCTTTATAACTATTCTGTTTACTAAAAGAATCTCTTTATAAAAGAATATACTGCCGTATCTGTAAAATATATTTCATTGGGTGTTTAAATAAAAGGAAAGTTAAACACTTCTGATAATCCTATGGTTTAATTTGCATTGAGTTGATGTCCACTGTTTACATTCACCTAAACACAGAATGATACTAAAAGAAAAATATATTATCTCAGCACCTGTCATTTAAGGGAAAATCCCACAACCAGGACTCTCTAATATCTGACAAATGACAAAATGCAAAAGGTTTTTATTCACTTTCATTAACTGATTAATGGCCAAAGGTAAACATGTATTATCTTGTAAAAAACAACAACAATAATTAAATGAAAAATGTCCAAAACTAAAAGTTTACTATCTCGTTAAAAATAAATAAATAAATAAAAAATAATAATTAAAACAACTGATAAATGTCAGAGAGAGAAAAAAATCTTGTATATAAAAAAAACCTCAAAACATAAACTGATAAATGGCTGAAAGTAAAACTATA
>JAFVLL020029076.1:0-16716 GCA_021397915.2 Tor tambroides | reverse complement strand
TACCTAACACTGTTCGGGAGGCAGACACACTCTGTCAGTTTAAATCTAGATTAAAGACACATTTCTTTCACTTGGCTTACACATAACACACTACTGCACTTCTATTATTCATATCCGTTAAAGGATTGTTAGGCTGCATTAATTAGATCAACCGGAACTGGGAACACTCCCCATAACACACAATGTACTTTGTTTGGCACAATTTTCCAAACCATTCCTACAGTTCTCGAAAAAAAAGACACGTTTCTCAAAACTTGTAACACATTTCACCTGTTTTCACACATGTTCCAGTTTGCTCAGTGTTTTCTGCAAAACTCTACATAAGAACGGCATCATTTTGCACAGGTTTAACCATGTTCTTATTTAGAAAACACAAATACACAATATAACTACCTCAACAGGGCTTATTACTATATATATATATATAAAAAAGTATTCCACAAGTTTGGAGTGACATGAGTATGATGATGATGATGATGTTTTTTGGTTCTTTATTATTATTATTATTATTATTATTATTATTATTATTATTTTAGTTCTGCTCAGTATATGTAATAGTCTCTGTATGTTTCATTTCACTGTCTATTTTCATCATATATTTGAAGGTTTACTGTGTTTTGTGTTGTTAGTTTTTGCCTAAAAACTAAAAGATAACACTATAATCCTTGTTTGGATTTATAAATAAATATACCGCTGCAATTAGGTCCTGCATCAAACTACTCCTTCTTTCCAGAACCAGCCCTTGTGACAAAAACAATGACAAGATACAAAGAAACCTAAAATCTCTAAAACCAAATAAAACATTCCATACCAGATAAAACATAATAGAAAACAAAGGAGTCGGCAACACCATAGATTAGGGAACAGTATTCACTTTTACAGTTTTTCTCGATTGCTAACACACTATAACTGATTCATTTGGCCCAATTTTCCAAACCATTCATACAGTTCTGAAAACAAAGACACGTTTCTCAAAACTTTTAACACATTTCACCTGTTTTCACACACGTTCCAATTTGCTCAGTGTTTTCTGCAAAACTCTACACAAAAACGCCATCATTTTGCACAGGTTCTCGTTCAGAAAACACAAACACATAATATAATTAACTCAAGCTGTCACAAGCTGAACACAATCAACACACAATTATGCATGTATTAACACTAAGTAGCAAAATTGATGACACACACATCAGAATCTCAGGTAATATAAAAAGGGCCACAAGTGATCATTTGCTTTGGAAAATGACCCTAACGGTGAAAGAGCTGAAAGAGGTGGGAGACAGAGAGGAAGAGGAAGAGGAAGGGGCCAAAGAACATTTGTTCCTGACGAAATAACACTAATCAACACTACAACACGAAGCAACACTAGTTGACCATGTTCTTGTGCATGGGATGACCATGAGGGAAGCTGGCCAATGAGTTCAGCCGAATGTAAGCAGATTTACAGTCGCGTCTATCATTCGAACATTTAGAGAAGAAAACAGGAACCTGATATTTGCCAAAGAGACTGTGCAGTAATCTACGGGGCTTTTATACTATTTAGACATACAGTTTCAATAAAATTTAGATAAGAGAACCTTCATTGTTCTTCTGTGTACAGAACTGTATCATGCTGTAAATCCGTAAACTCATAACTGTCACATTTATTTGTTGCTCAGTATTAGTTGTTCTTTTATGTACTGTATTTTTGCAGAGCTGAGAGGTGACTGCCTGGGGGAGGCAGACAACGTCTTCTGACAGAGAACCAAGAAACTGCAATTGTAAATATGGTCATTGCTTATAATGCAATTAGACTCCGTGAAATTCAGAGAAGAATTATTGAAGATCAGCAAGCCTTCTCAGAAATTGATCATGTAAGTATTTCTACAATTGACCGTATCCTGCATCGTAACACACTTCAAATGAAACGGGTATATAGAGTACCTTTTGAAAGGAATTCAGAGAAAGTCAAGAATCAGCGAGTGCAGTATGTACAGGTACTAAGTGTAACTCACTAATGTGTTATTTAGTGCTGTAATTTGATAATGTACTCTTACAGGTAAAGTTATTCTTATTGCTTACCGTACACATGGACTCAAAACATATTTTTGCAGAACATGTTCGAGTTTGATGGCAGAGACATCCTGCATGAATATATATTTATTGATGAGGCTGGGTTTAATCTAACTAAAAGGAGGAGAAGGGGGCGTGCCATTGTGGAGGTCCCTGGTCAGCGTGGGGGCAATGTGACACTGTGCACTGCCATCAGTAACCATGGGGTTCTCCACCTTCATGCAACCTTGGGCCCTTACAACACACAACATCTCTTGGATTTCCTCAACCGTCTCTATGATTCCATTATCCAGCATGAAGCAAGAGAGCCAGGACGGGCCGAGCAGCCTCAGTATGTTGTAATTTGGGATAATGTAAGTTTCCATCGTGCTGCTCTGGTCCGCAATTGGTTCAATGACCAACCCAGATTTTCTAACATGTTTCTACCAGCATACTCCCCATTCCTCAATCCCATAGAGGAGTTTTTTCTGCATGGCGGTGGAAAGTTTATGATCGAAACCCTTACGAATGGGAAAACATTTAGCAAGCAATGGAAGAGGCCTGTGGTGACATTGCTATAGAGTCAATCTGAGACTGGATAAGACACAGCAGAGCATATTTTCCCTGCTGCCTTGCAAGAGAAAATATTTTCTGTGATGTAGATGAAGGTATGTGGCCTGATCCTGCTCAGAGACGTGATGCTGAGGGTGCCGAGGATGCTGATCAGTGTTTTTCTTTTTTCTTTTTGCGTGTACTGTAACTGACAGTAAACAGTCTTTTGTTGCATACTGAGTTCATACTCCGTTCTTTACACTTTTTTTTTTTTTTTTTGGAAAGTGTATATACATATTATAGTCCTGTAATAAAAAATAAAAACAATTCTAAATGCTTCTCTTATTTTGTTGTACCTCCACTGATTCCCGATTACCAGTAAGAGGTTTTAGTAACAGTGTTTTGAATTGACCTCACTGGTGTGTTCTAGGAAGTGGAGTAGTCTGTGTATTTGGCAGGTTTGTGCATCATCTGAGGCCAAAGTTTGATTTTTAACTGAAGATAATTTGTTTTTGACTAGAATATTTGGTTTTGACCTGTAAGTTTGAGGTTTGTGCAAGTTGGTGTGTAGTTTTGAGACTGTGTTTATAGTTGTGAGAAAATGGTGAATTGTTTCATTAATTGTGTGTTAGCAATCGAGAAACTGTAACTAGTTGCTTATTAGCATGCATATTACTAGCATACTGTCTGTTTTTTAGTACTTAAAACACACATATTTATGGCTTATTCTACACAAGCATATTTTAGATCCATTAACCATAGCCCATACTACTACCTTACTATCAATAATTAGTAATTAGGAGTTTACAGAGGGAAACCTCTTAGTTAATAGTGAATACGTGTTCTTTAATTTAAAGTGTTACCAAGGAGTCTAATATATTTGTTATACACAGACTAATTAGACTAAGCAAGGAACAGATGCAAATTATAAGAGAATTAGGAAGGAAACGGCAACAAGAAACAGGACAGTTTCAAAATAAGAGTTCAAATGTACAATGACAGCTTTCCCCAACTCTCCCCCATAATTTCAGTAGCTGAAGACATACATCTTATATATGTATACGCACACACACACACACACACACACAAACACACACATTATATATATATATATATATATATATATATATACACACACACACACACACACACACACACACATACATACAGCAGTTTGTAAGGCAGCAAGTTTCTCTCACACCTGTCAGCATCACCCTAGGCAACTGTTGCTACAGACGTTCTGGAGCATAATAAGGCATACATCATCACTGAAGAGTGGAAAAAGGCTCAAGAACATGAGCTACAACTTCTATTCCCATCTTACGTATCTCTCCTCTTCTTTGCACAGTCGAGATAAGCTTAGGCATGATGGAACTGGAAAGCCCTTGCATGGAGCCTAGCGGTACATATATATACCCTTGCAACTTACATGTCAGACAGAGCCCGGGATCACAAACCGCACTTCACCTACAACACACAGACTTACTTACTTATGCCTAGTACCCCTTCTGGGGCATAGACCGCCGACAAGGGATCTCCAAGAGTCTCTGTCCTGGGCTCTCTTCTCTAGTTGGTTCCAGGTCATATTCATGGTCTTTATATCTGCCTCCAGTTCTTGGTGCCATGTGTTTCTTAGTCTGCCTCTTTTCTGCTTGCCCTGCAGGTTCCATGTCAGGGCTTGCCTGGTGATGTTTCTTGCTGGCTTACATAAGGTGTGCCCTATCCATCTCCAACGCCGTTTTTTTGATCTCATCCTCTGCTGGCAGCTGGTTTGTTTTATGCCATAGTTTGCTGTTACTGATGGTCTCTGGCCAACGGATATGTAAGATCTTGCGTAGGCAGTTATTTATGAAAACCATTTTTTTCTTGGTGATGGCAGCTGTAGTTCTCCAGGTTTCGGCTCAGTACAAAAGAACTGCCTTGGCGTTGGTATTGAAGATCCTGACTTTGGTTTTGGCTGACAGTTCCTTGGATCTCCAAATGTTCCGCAGTTGTATAAATGCTGTCCGTGCTTTCCCTATCCGTGCCTTGACATCTGCATCTGAGCCCCCTTGTTTATTGATGATGCCCAGGTAAATAAAGGCATCCACCTCCTCCAGAGCTTCTCCGTCAAGCATGATTGGGTTGGTGCTGGCTGTGTTAGTCTTGAAGATCTTACTCTTGCCCTTATGGATGTTGAGGCCTATTTGTGCGGAGGCAGATGCTACACTGGTCATAATCTCCTGCATCTGCTGCTGGGTGTGTGATAGTAGTGCCAAGTCATCTGCAAAGTCCATGTCAGTTAGCCGTGTCCAAAGTGTCCACTGGATTCCATGCCTACTCTGAGCTATGGAGGTCTTCATCATCCAGTTGATCGCCAGTAGAAAGAGAAATGGCGAGAGTAGACATCCTTGTCTGATGCCGGTCCTCACTTGAAATGCCACAGTGAGCTGCCCTACATGTACCACTTTGCAATTTAGTCCCTCGTATGAGTTCCTGATAATGGTGACGATTTTGTCAGGTATCCCATAGTGCCGGAACAGCTTCCAGAAGGTCTCTGTATCCACGCTGTCAAATGCTTTCTCGTAGTCCAGGAAGTTAATGTACAGGGGTGAGTTTCACTCTAGTGACTGCTCAACTATGATTCGCAGCATTGCAATCTGGTCAATACAGGATCTATCCTTGCGAAAGCCAGCCTGTTGGTCTCTAAGTTGAGTGTCGACAGGGTCTTTCATTCTGTTCAGCAGAATCCTGTTAAATACTTAAGTATTGGTGGTGCTGGTCTATTCAAGAGCTCTTCGAAGTGTTCTACCCATCTTTTCCTCTGTTCTTGATCCCCATGATTGGTTTCCCTTTCTTGTCCTTAACTGAACTGAGGTCTGCTGTACTACCCTGCTAGCTTTTTGGTGATATCATAAAGTTCTTTCATGTTGCCCTCTCTTACTGCTTGTTCTGCGGTGGTTGCCAGGTCATCCATGTACTTCTGCTTATCGGCTCTGATGCTCTTCTTCGCTCGCCTCTTTGCTTCTGTATATTCTGCTTGTGCCTTGGCTTTCTCTGCTCTTGTTCGACCATCTTCTTGTTCTTCCTCTCCTGAATCTTGGCCAGAGTGTCTATAGAGATCCACTCTTTGTGTTGGTGCTTCTTGGGGCCAAGCACTTCCTGGCATGTCGATGTAACTGCTTCCTTAAGCACACAGCACACAGACTTGTTATTTGTTGTTTGATTTTACCATATATCACTGATAAACTTCCTCAGAATATTCTCACAGGTTTGATTATTGAATTGAAGGGCTAGTCCATCAGTCTGGGAATAGCATTTCCTAGGGCAGATGGCTGCAGTTACTGCTGCAGAAACTTCATTAGTTTAGAGTTCAAATTCGTCCCTTGGTCAGTGGGAATCTCATCTGGAATCCAACTCGATTCAGTGGCTTTCAATGCTGGTCCTGGAAACCCACAACTCTGCATATTTTGTATGTCTCTCTTATTCAACCACACCTGATTTGGATCATCAGCTCATTAGGAGGGAACTTCCCGAACTATGTGTTTCAGATAAGAGAGGCATACAAAATTTGCAGTGCTCTGGGACTCTAGGACCAGGATTGGAGTCCCAAACCTGTCCTGGAACACCCGAGCACTGCACATTTTGAATGTCTCCTATATCTAAGGCTACATTCACACTGCAGAAAAATGTGACCCAAAACTAATTTTTTTTTTAGTGCTGGGCAACAATTAATCGCATCCAAAATAAAAGTTTTTGTTTATATAATATATATGTGTGTACTATGTATATTTATTATGTATATATGAAGACACACACATACAGTATATATTTTGAAAATATTTACATGTATTTAAATGTATATTAATATAATTTATATGATATATAAATATATTTAATATATAAACATAACATATTTTTCTTAAATATATACATGCATGGGTGAGTATTCATATTCAGTATACATTATAAATATACACAACACAAACACATATATTATGTACACAAAAACTTTTATTTTGAATGTGATTAATTGTTACCCAGCACTATTTATTTTTTTATTTTTGCTCATATGTGATTCAGATCATTTAGTTTCAGACAGTGTGAACAGCACAAACCACACTGAATCTGACATTTTTGATTCTGATTTGGGCCACTTCCATATGTGGTACTAAATCTGATTTAGGTCAGATGTTTTGCAACATGAGTGCAGTCTGAATAGCCAAAATGGAATGTATGCAACTTTTATATCACTCTAGATTGATATTCGTCATAATTCTGTGCTGATGGGATTCGCTTCAAAAATTTCACATACTGGTAGTTCTTTGATCATTTGGTGAATATTTTTCGGTATATTACAGAGACAGTGCTATACAAGATATATTAACTGGGTTGTACAGTAAATATGTAAAACTTCCTCTCTTTCTCTTCATCTTTGTGCTCCTTATCACCTGCTCACAAATTTGTTGGCTTCAGCGGCACATCAGCTTATAAATGAACACGTAAATGTTTTCTTCAGTGGCCTCCGTATTTACTTCTGTTTGACAGCGCACTTTAAGCGGTCAGTTCAGCACCATCTTTCATTCACACTGGAATGTGATATTGGCCACATTTGAAATTGTTACAGTTTTTTTCAATTGCTAACATCCTTTTGTCCAAACTCTAGTCACATTTTCAAAACTCTAAACACAATTAGCACAACATCCGTCTGTTGTGACCGTACCATTAACACAATTTGTGTTGTTTTCACACAATATGCAGTCAATTACCATGTTTCTAAAATGCTTACATTTTCTTTTCATACAAGCTTACCCAAAACCAAAATCATGGATTTTTTAGTCTAATTTACAAATGCTTAAACACAGCATGTCAGAAATGAAGACCTAATGTTCCAAACCTTTAATATAGTATTCTACTTCTGCTACAACAGCAGCTCAAAAGTATTGAAAAAAGCTCTCTATATAAAATATTGTAACAACTGATAAGCATTTTTAAGTAACAGATCACTGAACTATTTAGAAATAGCTGATTCCAGTCTCATTTGGCGGAATAGTCAGGTTTTGAAGCTCTTTCCATTACATCAACAACATAGAGTAAAAAAGACCTCATTGCATTGGTTTTATGGATGCAGAACAACACAAAGAATCAGAGAGAGAGAGAGAGAGAGAGAGAGAGAGAGAGAGAGAGCGAGCGCGAAAAACAATGCCTGAGAGAGGGAGAGTAGTTGGATCAGAAAAAGGGAGAAGAAGAGGTAGAGGAGTGAGAATGTGTGTTGGACTGTGCATTTTTTTTATGTTTGTTTCTTTGTTTTTTCCTCTTACACATGTGGAGCCTATGAAAGCTTATTTCTGCCATGAATATAAAGGGTAAAGGATAATTGTGACTTTATTCTTGCAACTGTGAATTTACAGTATCTCACAATTCTGATAAAGTCTGAATTGTGAGATAAAAAGGTCAAACAAAACAAAAATCTTTTGACTTTTTTATTCTGTGATGGAAACATGCTTGCATAATAACCAAAGGCCATGTATTTTTGTTGATCACTGGCATCAGCTACCATGGGGTCACCATCCACATACAACCTCCACCCACTGGAAAGCAATTTCAATCAAGGTTCCAACTGAATTTCTGCATAGGGGACCCTATTTTTTCTATTGTACATTCTATAAAGTAATTACTCAGTTTATGTTGCCAAGAATGAACACATTCAGCACTTAAAAATGTAAAATTGATTTCAGCTGAAGGCAAACTGAAGGCTAAATTAAAAAAACTATGGATTTTTATATTGTCTATTATATGCAGGTAGAACTGAAACATGACAATTAATGCAGTTTTTGTAAAGCCATCAGCTATTAGTATTTTGACAGTCACTGTGCTTTGATTGACTATAAGTTTCTGTTGGATAGAAACTAGTGCTAATATTTTGACTGAATTAATCAGTTTTGAATTAGGTTTGCTGTGTTTTGATAGAGTTAGTATATGTAGAAAAAGGTATTCAGCATTTTGAAATGTAGAGTTTGTATTTATTTAACAAAATGTGGTTTTGGCCAGAAAATTAACTATTTGGCTAATTGTGTGATGTAGGTGTGTTGCTGTGTTAAGAGTTTAGAAAAAGTACTTTAAGTATTGGTAAACGCTTGTTAGCAATTGAAAAAAAACTGTAATGTCAACAGCCAAAAATCATCTGGGCATTCTTACTCCTCTCCCCTACCTCTTCTTCTCCTTTTTTTGATACAACTACTCCTCTATGTCCTACAACTATTCCTCTCCCTCTACCAGACATTTTTTCTCTCTCTCTCTCTGATTCTTTGTGTTGTTCTGCATCCACAAAACCAATTCAAAGAGGTCTTTTTTACTCTATGTTGTTGATGAAGGAAAGAGCTTCAACACTCGCTATTTCTCCAACTGAGACTGAATCAGCTATTTCTAAACATTTCAGTGATCTGTTACTTAAAAATGCTTATCAGTTGTTACAATATTTTATGCAGAGAATTTTTTCAGTCACTTTGAGCTGCTGTTGTAGCAGAAGTAGGAGTTTTATACTATATTTAAGGTTTGGAACATTAGGTCTTCATTTCTGACATGTTGTGTTTAAGCATTTGTAAATAAGACTAAAAAGATCCATGATTTTGGTTTTGGGTAAGCTTGTATGAAAAGAAAATGTAAGCATTTTAGAAACATGGTAATTGGCTGCATATTGTGTGAAAACAACACAAATTGTGTTAATGGTACGGTCACAACAGACGGATGTTGTGCTAATTGTGTTTAGAGTTTTTAAAATGTGACTAGAGTTTGGACAAAAGGATGTTAGCAATTGAAAAAAACTGTAATAATAATAATAATAATAATAATAATAATAATAATAATAATAATTCAGTCAGCTGAACACTACATTTGTGTGTGTGTGTGTGTGTGTGCGTGTGAATGTGTGGATTCATTTACTGTAGGACAGTATGTGTACAGCATAGTGAAAGAGTCATCAGTACTTTATGAAATGTAAAAGAAAAGTAACAGAATTGCTGCAGTAAAGGCTTTATTAGCAAAATGAAATTGCTGTCACTGATCATAAAAAAAAAACATACAGCCCTTTGCCCTTTGGTTAAAAAAAAAAAAAAAAAAAAAAATTACAGACAAAAAAAAAAATCTGAAATAAAGTTCTAATCTATATCTTCAGCATTTGGCCACATGTTCTCATTGACATCAAACCTTATGTTTTCTCTTGCTATGCATCTTGGATAGAAATGCTTAGCATGCCTTATCCACCCCTGGCAGTCTTCAGCTGAGATGTCTCTGCAGCCAGCCTCCATGGCATCCAGGAGGGACATTTGATCATGTGGTTGATGATCATAGACTTTCCACCTCCAGGCAGAAAAAAATTCCTCAATAGGATTGAGGAAAGGAAAGTACAGAGGAAGAATGCATGTGATTGCATGTGAATGGTGGAATGCTACATTGTCCCATACAATCACAAATTTCCTCATGTTTCCTCCCACTTGTTCCCTTTCTGCTGCTGGTACCAGTTGTTGGTGGAGGTCATCTAAAAACAAAAGAAGGCACTCGGTGTTGTAGGGACCAATCTGGCTTTTCTGCAGGACCAAACCAGCACTTGAGATTGCAGCACACATTGTGATATTTGCTCCTCTCTGACCCGGAACATCAGCAGTGGCCCTTTTCCCAATTTGGTTTCTTCCTTGTCTACGAGTTTTTCATCAGGTTAAATCCTGCCTCGTCTACATGAATGAATTCATGTGGTGTCTGATTAGCCTTTAACTCCATAACTCTCCGAAAGAAATCAAACACATGATGTTTAAATGCTTTTCACTATGTGGGTATGTTTACTTGAGTAGTAATAGACAATAGTGAAAAAAATTGTAGAATAGCGTAAAAGTCACTCTACAATCAGATGTACTGTATAGGCACCTGGACATATTGGTGTCGGAGTTCCTTGATCCGCTCACTGTTTCTTTCAAAGGGCACTGTGTACAGCTGTTTCATTCGAATTCTGTGTTTGTTCAGAGTTCGAGTGATGGTAGCCAGGCTGATGCTTTGCACATTCTGGAATACCAGGTTGTCCTGTACAATTGTGGACTGAATTTCTCTGAGTTTTATTGCATTGTCAGCAATGACCCATCCTACAATGGCATGTTCTTGGTCCTCATTGAGCAGCTTTCTTCTTCCCCCAGAACAAGGAAATTGTTGTGTCCTTTAGAGGAGCAAAACAAATTACATATTTGTATTTGTATCTGCTGGTGGCCAGCAGTTATTGTGATATATTACAACTGCAATTATGGCCCTCATGAAATGCATAACTTACCTGGTGGTTTGTTGAAAAATTCGGATAATGGATGCCACAGTTGACCATCTGAGATTAGGCTGGACTCTTTCACCTGCCTCTCTCAGTGATAGACCATGGTTTATCACATGGTCTATGATAGTGGCTCTTATTTCTTCAGTGACAACAGCTCTTACTCTCCTTTGAACTGCACCACGCATTTTTACTCCTCTCCCCCAAACTCTTCTCCCTTGTTCTGGTCCAACTACTCCTCTCCCTAGTCCACCTAGTCCACCTTGTCCTCTCCCTCGTCCAACTCTCCCTCGTCCCGACATCATCTTTATTTTTCTGCTTCTCTGTTGCTCTGTATTGTTTTGAACAAAACCAGTCAAGAAAGTGCCTATTTATTGTGCATGGCCATGTAATGGAAAAACTTGGAATTAATCATTACTGTAAGATTGGAATCAGCTATCTCTCAGTTATCAGTAATTAAAATAATTCTTATCAGCTCTTTTAAGCTGATGTTGTTGCAGAAGTAGAGGCTTTACATTATAGTTAAAGTTTGGAACATTAGGTCTTCATTTCTGTCATGCTGTGTTTAAGCATTTGTAAAAACGTTAAGAAAAATCTATGATTTTGGTATGGGGTAAGCTTGTGTAAAAAGAAAATTTAAGCATTTTAGAACCGTGTTAATTGACTGAATATTGTGTGAAAACAACATGAATTTTGTTAATGGTATGATCACAACAGACGGATGTTGTGCTAATTGTGTTTAGAGTTTTGAAAATGTGATTATACATTGGACAAAGGGATGTTAGTAATTGAAAAAAACTGTAATACAAAACTGCCAATAATGTAAGCCACTGGGAGACTGTAGACGGCTGTGATTCATTGTATTGCATTAATAGAAAGCCAAATAATATAAAGATTTGTAATACAAAGTATTTTTCCAAAATTAAGTTTTATTAATATTTTTTTTATGCTGTGACGGTGAGGGCGGGAACATATGTGTATAACCACGGGCAATTACTAGACTGTCTCATTCTAGTGTTTAATGCCAAGGAGGACTCTAGCCTACAAGTCTCCAAAGGACTGAACTAGGAGGGACACAGCCTCGATAGGATGTAGTCTTCCATTTGAGAAAAACCCTATGGTATGCAAAGAAGGAGACCAGAGGCAGTTTTTTAAAAGGATGTCAGTGGCTTCACTATGCTTGATAAACTACTTCTGTGGGAAAGCAGCTTATCATTTAATGAATCATCAGCTAATCTTCAACATGTTTGCCAATAAACATTTGCTTTGGATTTATCGGTTTTTAGAGCTTACACAGAAAAATGTTGTATAAGGAAAGTCGAAGACAATGCCACAGGTGGGATTCAGTTCAAGGCACTTCAAATTCATTTCTGTGGTATCTGCGAAGAGTGATAGACTGTCGCACAACAGAACAGTGATTCATTGATGCCTAGGCTGTTATGTGATTGGTTATAAAACCAACATACAAAACTATCAAATTTTACTATAAGTTTGATTGTAACATATACTCATTGCTGTTAATAGTGTTCACTGTCTGTTTGATTACATGACATTAACTACCTGCTTGATTTTTACCATACATTTCTGCCACATGGACATCAACTTGAGATAGTCACCACTGATAAGCTATTAGTAAATATAATGTAGAAACTTTAATCTTCTGTAAAGCTGCTTTGCAGCGATTTGCAATGTGAAAAGCGCTATACAAATAAACTTGAATTGAATTGAATTGAATTATAATATGACGTGATTGGGCATTACACTTTCTTCAAAAGTAGAGGTGTTGACCTTGGTATCTCTCAATAATAAGACCATATTTGCAGGTGTGTTGGAATAGGTTAGATCTAAACTCTGCTCCAGAGTGGCCCTTCAAGAGCAGAACTGGACACCTTACTCTAATTTGATAATGATATCCCATTGTCTGGAACATATTCATTACACATAGGTACAGTAGATGAGTTGACCTTCTCTCCACATGCTTTAAAAAGGGGCTTCAAAGACTGTTTAATCTCTTTTGGGTGTGCTTAATCCTTCTCCTAGAGATCTACCTGCAGATTCAAATCCAATCAAACACAACTAAACCTATTCAGAGGTTTGGGATTCATACAAAGATAAAAGATAATAACGTTAAAGCTGTGGTGTTAAATCCTATACCTGAAGGACCTTCTCCCTGCAGAGTTCAGTTCCAACCCTATTCAAACACACCTGGACCAACCATTACAGACAAGTGTACTGGATTAGGTTTGTACTTGGAAATTCTTTGCAACAATCTGACTTCCAAGGTAACACACACACCCACACACAACATGAAGACACCCAGAGCAGTGGGCAGCCATTTATGCTGCGGCTGCCAGGAGAAGTTGGGGGTTCGGTGCCTTGCTCAAGGGTCTCACCTCAGTCGTGGTATTGAGGGTGGAGAGAGTGCTGGAAATTCACTCCCCCCACCTACAATCCTTGCCGGAGCTGAGACTTAAACCCATGACCTTTGGGTTTCAAGTCTGACTCTCTATCCATTAGGCCATGACTGCCCCACAAATAAGCAAATAAGGATAGACAGGCAAACAAGGTTTCATATACATTAACAGTTTATAAATCAAGCAAAATTGCATCTTAGCAGCAGCAGCTTTAACATTATGAACAAACTCTTTTTATTGTTACACTAGTTAACAATAAAAAGAGTTAGCAGCATCTTCATCCTGATATTGAATGTTTTCAGAACTCCCCTTTCTTTGATTAGAAAGTGAAAGTCACGACGTATTGTCAATTATGGTGACCTATACTCGAAATTGGCGCTCATCCAAGTGCGCACATGCGCGCGCACACACACACACACACACACACACACACGTGCATGAAGCAGTGGGCAGCCATTGCTCCAGTGCCCAGGGAGCAATTAGGGGTTTGGTGCCTTGCTCAAGGGCACCTCAGTTGTGGTATTGAGGGTGGAGAGAGCACGCTGTACATTGACTCCCCCACCGACAATTCCTGCCGTCCCGAGACTCGAACTCGCAACCTTTTGATTACGAGTCCGACTCTCTAACCATCAGTGGTGGAAAGAGTACTGAAAATTTGTACTTAAGTACAAGTACTGTTACACTGCTGAAATAATACTCAATTACAAGTAAAAGTACCCGAAAAAACTACTTAATTACAGTAACGTGAGTAGTTGTAATTCGTTACCTCCACCACTGCTAACCATTAGGCCACGACTTCCCCTGGCTTTGGAAGTCTAGGCTTTGATTAGTTTGAATGTAGTCAAGAATTGTTGTCAGTTCTAATTTAAATTATGAGCAATTTGTAGTTTGGAAAGTTGGAAGTTCTTTTTTTAAGTGTGTGTTGTGCAATTAAGTCGTTTGTGCGATACGGTTGCCTGAATCAGGGCCCGAGGTCAGACTTCTCCCCCGTCTCCTCTTTGAAGTGTTGTTCAGGTCAAAACCTAATGATGGTAGAGTCCTTTTACGTGGTGATAGGTCTTAGTCAGGGTCTCTCCAGGGGATGTTGCTGATTTTCTGAAGTGTGTCTCAGGGGAAATGTCAAACTTCATCAGCACTGCTTACTTCAGATTGTTGTTGGTTCAGGAGGAATAGTGCAGTTTAATTCCCTTTAGTCACACTACCTTCACCTAAAACACATTTTAGGTGCCTCTTGTTCAAATGCTTGTTCAGGCATTATGTGTTAGCATAATATGATGGAACTGTAATGGAAATCATCCAGCCTTTAAATGTGTATCCAACAATTAAACAATTTACTAAACTTTAATTAAAAAAGTGTATGTTAGTACAGAAAGATATTAAGATAGTAAGAATTGTTTTTAGAAAATCTATATAAAAATGTACTTCATCTATCATTTTCACTGGCAAATATTTTTTCTTGTTGTAAGCATAAACCTCACTATGTTGTGTGATTGTGTTTATTATTATAACTTCTTCTCTGACAATAGTCTTGATATCTGTTCCAGTTATGTTTCTTAAATGAATTTATCTGAAGATATCTAGATATTTTTAATGGAACAAGTCAACAAGTGTAATCTGAACTGTGGCCTAGCATGCATCATACGTGCTCTTACAAGTCCATAGAAATTAGTTCAAAATATACATCCAGTTTATCATAAGTAATGTTTGTACCAAATATTTCATAGACACACAAACTTTACAAACAAATTACATATTCAAAATAAAAATGACCACATGCACAATAAAATATAAATACTTAATCTCAATAAATGCTTTACTCATGTTCAAATAGGATGTTCAGAATGTTAAAATTGGAAAAATTGGAATCAGCTCATTAATTACCTTAGCATCTGGACTCCTGGAATATTTGTCACAGAAAATTTGAGTTAATAATTCAGTACTGTTCAACCATTTTTTAAGCTTTTCTTCTGTAGTATATTATTAAATAAGGCAGGAATGATCAGCTGTGATTCATTGATTAATTTCAGAAATGTTCTTTAAAAAATATAACACTTAAAATGTAATGATTTCTATTGTAATAATTAGGGAAAAATATAAGGGAAACTTGTACATATCAGACCAAAGGGGCAACAAGGACACAAGATCAACACTCTGCCTCAGTTTTATGTGATCAGACAGATTGTGACTGTGAGCATAAATCAGATTAGGCAGGTCCTGTTTCTCCCCCTCTCTGTAGTCTCATTAGATGCTAAAGCATTCATGTCATCTCAAGTTTGAGGGCCATTCTTTACACTTGACAGGATGCCAAAGGATCTCAAAATCCTAAGGCCACATAACACTGCTATCAAGCACAATGGCTAACAGCAGATTTACTAATCATCTAAGGGCACTTGAAATGTATAGCCCGCTGGTGTCACTGTTTACTTGTCCACGCTGTCTGTGTTGTTTTAGCACCCAGCTCACTAATAGAATTATGCTAATCATGTAACAGTGCAAGCCTAATGAATTAGTGCTGAATGCAGTTCGCATCCTCCAATTCTTCATCTTGCAGGTCGTTTTGTGTGGAAGTACAGAACAGTAACAAGTTTCTATGTAGCAAGAATCTTAAACTTTATTGGGACTTTGCTGCATTATTCCATTGCTGCAATCCAGACCCTTGATCTGGCTATTTTAAAGGTAGAACATGTGCTTTACTGCACCACACATCTGGTTATTTCTAGTTATAATGCTCTTCTCCATTATTTGATTACTATTTGTTTATGGTCATTAAGTCTTATAAGCGTCATTCGTCTCAATTTTGCAATCAATTTTAAATACTAATAAATCAAAAAGTATGTGCACATTTACATTTTTAGTGTGCAGAGTGCATTGTCCATAGCAAACTATTGTGTCTCTTCTTTTTTAAAACATATATTATAATATATGAGAAAAATAATTTATAACAAGGTTGGCATGTCCTTCTCAGAGCCGTCGAGAGAGAGCGCTACGACAACGTAAGTTTGAAATGCTCAATAGTCACGTGATTCAATTAGACTTCAAAAAGTTCCAGGAAGTTCACAGCAGGCAATTGGAATACATTGAGTTAGAGAGACAGAACTGTGATTTTTGGTAATTAGTAGACAATAAATGCATTTATTTACAATATTTATAAAATACATCAACATGTAAATGTAGTATATATTGTATCAGTTGTATCAGTTTTGTTTTTAAAAGATAAAATCAGCTAATATTTGAAGATTAATGTGGTCAGCTTCTTACCTGCCTTGTTAACATATTTTAGGCTGAAGTTACCTTGGAAAAAGTCCATGTTTGCTATATAAATGACAGAAAATGCGGTCTTTTGACAAGGTAACTTCAGCCTATATATATATATATATATATATATATATACAGTACTGTGAAAAGGTTTTTGCCCCCTTCCTGTTTTTTATTTTT
>JAFVLL020029075.1:0-10031 GCA_021397915.2 Tor tambroides | reverse complement strand
TGCCAGTGTTAACTTTGTTCTATTTATCACCTGGTTTCAATTGGATTTCCTTTAAAAGACACACTATCAGCAGGCACAGTTCATTTTAGTGAATCTCCCGAGTATATGGAAAGATGGCATCGTGTCCCTCAGGAATGCATATCTGGAAATATTCGATCCACAGAGGAGACTAAACTGTGTAAGCTTGCAGAGCGTGAGATGTTTGAATAAAGCGGTGAATGTGTGTCACAACCGAACCAATGGCATCATGCGTCAGCCGATAACACGAGGCTGTGAGATGCACATCGCTCAAGACAAACAGTTCTCGTGACAGGCCTTTAAAGCGGCTCTCGCGGGACTCTAGCGATCCTACATCTCCTCTGTCAGAGCACTGGCTGCCGGCTGAGATTAGCTCTTTGCCTTATTTAAAACTAGTGGATATTCCGATTGCCTAATTACTCAAAATGATCCCAGTGCAATTAAGCAGCACTGGCAGCCGCCCAGACTGGAGCAGCTTACCAGAGTAAACACCGAGAACCGCGGTACACGCTCGAGCTAGATGCTAATTGAATTTTGTTATTTACATTTACGTTTGTGTTTTTGGCAGCCCCTTTCCAGCCAAAGAGACTTATAAGACAGAGCATTTGTTGTGTTAATGGCAATTACCAAAGGACACAAATAACTGTTAAGCAATAACACACGTGCCAAGAGAAACACTAGAACAGAAATAGGTGTTGGTTCTGCAATTAGGGGAACTTTTCTGACATCTTTTTATTTATTTATTTTTTAACATGCAATTTAAGCACATGGTTTTTGTGTGCAATTTAAGTAAGGATTTAAAAATGGAATACAAGCACTGCACTGCATTCATTTATTTATTTATTCCAGTTTAAGTAAGGTTTTGTGCATTTTTAAAAACATGCTATTTAAGGACAGTTTGTAAATTTGTCCTTTAATACAATTTAAGCACTGATTTTAAAATATATATAATTTAAGTACATATTTAAAATATTTTGTCTTTTTAAATGCACTTAAGCTTAAACGCAATTAAACTTAAGTACACATTTGTGCTTTTAAAAATGCTATTTAAGCATGGATTTTTTTGTGTTTTCTTTTAAAACAATTTACGCACATTTAAAAATATATTTTTACACACACAATTTAAGTACAGATTTGTGCTTTTAAAAGGCAATTTAACAGTGGATTTGCACTTTTTTAGATGCAATTTAAGCACTATTAATTTTACAATTTAAGTATGGCTTTGTGCTGTTTAAATGCAGGATGCATTTTTAATGCAATATAAGCACATTTAAAAAAATATATTTTATTTAAATTATTTTTAATTATATTAATTATATATAAATTATTTTTTAGAATGTAAGTACAGATTAGTTTTTTTTTAAAGGCAATTTAAGCACTGTTGTGGCAGAGAATGAAAATGACTCTCACCACGTAAGAGACAAACCTACTCAATTGTCTTTTCATAAGTTTTATTCTTGCAAGAAGGTCAGACAGAAACACAAGTTGCTGCAGAGTGCGACACCGAAGGGAGGGTTTCCTCCACCTTTATATCTCTTCCCTAGCCTTCAATGTTACATCTTTTCACAGCTGTACTTTTCCACACATGGTAAGAAAGTCAAAAACACATTCTACTATATCATACTTCTAAAGCTCGGAACCTCATATTTAGGGCCTAAATGACCTGTTAGGTCATGGACAGGTGCCTTTGAGTCTCCCAGCTGTTCCCCTCCGAGCTCAGTTTACACAGACCCCTTGTCACCCATACATTTTATTCTTTAGGCCTCAAACCATATCTCACTTTGACTTCACAGCAGATCTAAATAAAGCAAGCACTACACTATGTTCCATAAGCATACTGAATCAATAAAAATGTATTTTTCTTCCACAGCACGGATTTATTTGCAATTTAAGTATGGACTTGTGCTTTTTTAAAAATGCAATTCAAGCATGGATGCATGTTTTTTTTTTATTTATTTATTTATTTTTTAAGTAATTTAACCATTTTTAATGCACTGTTTTTCATTACCATGCTGGTAAACATGAGAATTTTAGTTCATTTCCGATTTATTTGATTTCTTTTCATAAATTCAACATTAATTCACCGCTAGACACCCTGTTGTGCATGTCCAAGGCTTTTCCATCCTTTTCCCCAAAAAGTGGGAAATGTCATTACCATCACACACAATATCAAACGTCCACACCATCACAAATTATACAAGAATCCTTTTGAAGGTTGATCAAGGCCATGATCAGATCTTCATTCCAGGACATGTGATGAATGTTTTAACAGATGAAACACGTTTGAAGAAGTTTTATTTTTTTAATCTGAAATATTCTCAGAATTGAAGAATCATATGAGGAACAACAACCTTTAGCTGTCACAGTAGTTCCTCCTTAAAAGGACAAATAAAAATAGTTGAAAAAGAGTTGTCGTTAGAGTTCAAGGGTGCAATAATGATCGTTTCTGCTTGTAGGAATCAAACCAACAACCTTCTGGTTCCCGACCCTGAGATTTAACCACTCCGCCGCACTACTGCTCTGGTAGAAGTCATAGTAATTGTTAGTTTGAGAGAGAGCCAGCAGCAGCGAGCTAAAAGAAAAGAGCAGTAATCATACGTGTCATTTCATGCTAATAACGTTCCCCTGCGGTGAGCGCTAACAAACACTGTGTGTTTAGCTGGCGTCGTGAAGCGTCTCAGAGGTCAGCAGAACCTTTCCTGTTGCGGCGTTTGGTGATTGGTGGGTTCGTGCAGGTCCGCTCCGCTTCTGAAGCCAGTCTCACAAACAGTCCATTAAGGAAAAAGTGGCACTAAATCAAGTCTGGGAATAGAGGCGCCAGCAGTCAGCAGAGTGGAACTGCTTTCATTTATTTCAGGGGCTCGTTCGGGGAGCGCCGCTGACAGGGGAGACGCCGCGATGGAAACGCAAGCGGCAGCGCTGGATTTTTCAGCCTGGCTGTCGCTTTTTCCCTCCCTTCTTAAAATTCCCCCTGAATGTGGAACAGGTGATTGATTTCAGCCAGTACTTGAGCAGTGCTTAAGATTTCCCACATCAGCTGCACTCTCTGACAGCGAAGAGCCGCTCGGCTGAGAATATAAAGAAGGGAGGGACAGGAACGGATGGATGGATGGGAGTCTAAGGGTGTGTCTCAATCCACCTGTCCTGAGTCAGTAGTAAGTGCAGCGTCCAGGGAGTCCGACACTGATATAGCTGTCGAATAGTTTTTAAGTGCTTTTGAGGGGATAAGAAGTATATGAGAATCCAGCCTACTGACTTATGCCTTACAAACCTTTAGTGTGACTCTGTAACAGTTCTTGGTTAATTTTAAGTTGGACAAGATTAAATTATGTAAATGGTAAATTATGACTTGGTAGGTTTGCTACCATGTTGTTACCAGTGTTATGTACATTTTTCAGTACTTCAACAGTAGCTTTTCTCATATCAATAGTTTATTTTATTTATTTAGGAAATATTAATTGTTTTACTATAATATATTCATTTTATTGTAGAAATGTTTTATTTCTATACATGTAAAGGAAAATATTAATGATAATATTTATTTATTTGTTTATTTACGTATTTATTTATTGGTTGGGGAAATAATATATTTTACTCTAAAATAATATATTCATTATATTATATTAATGTTTCATGTAGATATATTTTAATATATAGAGGGAATCATATTATTTTGCTATAACATATTTATTAGTTCATTTATTTATTTTTAATTAAAATGGAAATATTAATTGTTTTACTGTAATATATATTCATTATATAAATGGTTTATTATATTTTCACATATAAAAGCGAAATATTAATTGTTTTACTGTAATATATTTATATTATATACCTAAATGTTTTATGAATTTATTTATTTTCCAGTAAAGGGAAATATTTATTGTAATTTTGCTACAATTAATATAATATTAATATTTACTTTACTTTACTTTTAGTCATTTAGCAGACGCTTTTATCCAAAGCGACTTACAAATAAGAAAAAGTAACAAACTAAAAGTCAAAACTCTGTAAATACTATATATAGACACACACATTTAAGAAAATAAAGAAATTAAAAATGGCAAATGCATACAACATTTCAAAAACTAAACATTTAAATGAAAAAAAAGTAAAGCTCAAAACAATTTAAAATATTAAAACAACAAAAGGTATGAGTATAATAATGCTTCTAACATTACACTAAGCCAAACACCAAAAAACAACGACGTGAATGTACAGCCACACACATGTACATATACATACATATAAAAATAAATTCAATATATTTCATTTCCATGTATGAAGTACTAAAATAACTAAAATTAAATAAAACTAAAATTAAATACAACTAAAACTTAATAAACAACCAATACAGACATCAACACTGAGCCAAACACACGTTTTAAAACAACAACTTACTAACACATAGTAAGAAATGGTTATAAAAACTGAAACAGAAGTGAAACAAGTAGTAGGAAAGAGGAAAAATAAAAAGTGATATCCTTTGCCGGTGTCCCTGCCTGGTGGAGTCGCACGGTAGAGTCGATGGTCTTTACACTTCGGTCTTCACACGACCGCTGCCGCGGTAAACTAAGCTTTTTTATACCCATCTAACAAAACACTACTCCAATTCAGCTGCACACACTTTCCTGTTAATCGCAACAAATTACCAAGCAAGCTCCTGACACTGACAAGGGACGCGATGCAGTACGAGACCAAACGCGATTTCAGCACGTCTCCACACAGTAAACAAAACTGAAAAATATAAAAAAAAAAATAAAAAATATTTTAAAATTTTTTAAATATTTTTTAATTTTATTTTTTATTTAAAAAAATATTAACACTAATAATTTATTTAGTGTTATACATCCCGTTAGAATAGAATATATTATTATTATTATTATTATTATTATTATTATTATCTGTGTTGTTATTAAGCAGTTTTACAGCCCAGCAAACACATACTGTAGTAAGCACGCTGGCCTATAGTTGCCCCATGGCAATTTTTACTATTTTTAATTTTTTTTTTTTTACAAAATTAATCAAATGCTGCCGTTCAACACTGTGACATTATAGAAATGTTGTTTTATAGTTTTGAGGCTACGTTTACACTAGTCCGTTTTCGTTTTAAAACGCATAACTTTTGCTACAGTTATGCCTGTTATTTACATATCCCGGTGTTTTCGACCCTCGAAAAGGAGACTTTTGAAAACCATGCAGACCCCGTTTTAGTTTGAAAACTCTGGGGTTGCATTTCAGTATAAATGGACCAAAACGGATACTTTTGAAAACGATGGCATGGCTTCCCACATTCGCTCTGCATATCCTTGACAACCGTGTAAACAATAGCTTTTTAGACTTTTACGCACATGCCCAGTGTGCATGAATGGTCATGCGACATGCATTTTCGGTTGTGTAGTGTGGACAGAGATCGTTTCTGAAACGGATCGTTTTCATTTTAAAATGCTGTTTTAAAAGAAAATTCACTAGTGTAAACAGGGCCTGAGTGTGAATGGTTCTGGCTGAATCCTGTTCATTGCATCTCTCTGATTGTGATCCTCATTGTTTTGTTATAAATCTTTCTCTGTTAGCTCTGTCAATAGCCTGTAGTGTAGTTGACTGCTTTTACAAAAGGGTAGCTTGACTGTAGTTGAATTACTTTATGAGTGTCGTACAGCTCGAGTAGCTCCGTCCTGTTCTGCAGTAAGTGCACTGCTGAGGGATTCATTCTAGGGGAGTCCCGTTGTCAGAATCGCTTCAGTGCACTCAGACATTCACTTCCTAGAGACGAAATTCACCATAAAAACCAGCAAGCATCAGCTGCTCATTATATTCACTTACCAGAGAGGTTGTCATGTCTTCTTCAGTCTCTCAAGTCTTCAGAAATGGAGGACGAGTGCATATTTCATAATGCCACTGTACTAGTAACATCTATCCGCTCATCTATATTCATAGCTATTCTGTGTGCACATATATTTCTATGCAACTTGTTTCTGCCACGGAATAAAACATGAAAAAGATAATTGTGACTTTTTTATTTGTCACAATTGAGACTTTTTTTTTGAAATTTCAAGTTGCTATTCTGACTTTTTTCATCTGAATTGCAAGTTTATCTCACAACTGTAAACTCAGAATTCAGAGAAAAAGTCTGAGACGTATACTCAGAATTGTAATTTATATCTAGCAATTGTCAATTATAAACTCACGGTTCAGACTTCTTTCTCAGAATTGCATCACACAATTGTGAGTTATATTCTAAATTTATATCTTGCAATTAATAAGGAAAAAAGTAAAGAGTGAAAGATATAAATGTACTTTTGCAAGTTTATATCTCACAATTGTGAGTTATAAACATGCAAATTGGTCTTTTTTGTCAGATTGTGAGATGTAAACTCACATTTGCATGTTTGTTGCTTGTAATTGTGGGTTATATATTTTTTTTCTCAAAGTTGCGAATTTATATCTTGCAATTATGACTTTTTCTCAGATGTTGCAGGTTTATATCTTACAATTGTGAGTTATTGATAGCGTAATGTAAATTCAGTATTCTGAGTAGTTAGAGATGTAAACGTGCAATTGCGAGTTATAAAATCAATTCAGACTTTTTTTTCTCAGAATGACGAGTTTATTGTAATATTAATTGTGAACTCGCAAGAAAAAGAGTCTGAATTGTGAATTAAAAAGTCGAAATTACCAAAAACTCAGAATTGCAAGTTTATATCTCAGTTATAAACCCTCAATTTGGACTTTCCTCAGAACTGTGAGTTTATATTGTACAGTTGTGAGTTATTTGTGAGATGCAAACTCGTAATTGCAAGGGTAAAAGTGTGAGAGAAGAATTGCAATTACGAGAAACGCAGAATTGCAAGTTTATATCTCAGAATTGTGAGTTATAAACCCTCAATTTGGAATTTGTCTTAGGATTGTGAGTTTATATTGTACAGTTGTGAGTTAATATTAATAACATAACACAAACTCAGTATTCTGAGAAAAAAATGGCAGAATTGTGAGATGTAAACTCGCAATTGCGAGAAAGAAGTCTGAATTGTAAGAGAAAACGTCACCATTTTCCTATTTTTATTTCATGGTGCAAATAAGCTTCCATATTTCTGTATATGGAATAGAAACTGAAAAATATACAGTAATATCAATATATTGACAGTTTATAATGTGAACAGTTGTACTTCTGCAAACATTTGTTCATCTTTGAAGGTGTTCATGCATAAATGCTTTACATTTTAGATGTCAAAATATGGTACATACGGGAGTCTATCCAAACATATGAAATGTATGTATGCCAGAAAACACAATTCACACAAAAATACCTACAAATACCAATGATGATGTGGCCAAAAAATGGTGTGTTGGTGACAAATATGTTTTAATGCACAGCCTCATGCTCAGGTGTCCCACTGTAGACGGAGCCCCTTGCTAGAGTTAAAATTCATGTTGTAGGGAACTAAGCTGCAGTTCAAATGCTAAAAGTGCATTTATATGTTTCCTAATTTGCAAAAAGCAAAACCAATCAGCATCAGAGCAGTTTCTTCTTAAAGAGACAGCGTCCTGGCACCCTTTGGAGGATGCTCTACACCGCAGTGCCCTGAAAGCTGATTAATTGGCTTGTCAGCTCAGTATTTTTATCCCATTCCCCAGATGAGCGCAAACGCACTGTCCTTCCCAGTGTCCTCTTGCGTCCTACACCACGGTCAGGTGACTGTAGAGGAACCCCCTGTGCCTGGAGCCGCTGTCCGATTGGCCGAGAGCACCCTCGTTGCACGTGGCGATGCCAAAGTCCCCCGACCGGACGGCAAACCCTCCAGCAGCGTCCGTGTCCCGGGCCGCACGGGTTTAATTGGTGTAGCAGTACCTGCGAGAGGCTGCGCTGATTAATGCGAAACGCACCGTTTCTGCAGAGCGCCTCTTGATGAAGCCCACAGGGCTCACGCAGCAAGCGTGAAAATGTACCGAGAGGAAGAACCTCCAGCCCTAAAGTGCGGAGGAGGGAACGTAACCTAGTGAGTGTTCCGACGAAATGAAATAAAACAAAGTCACTGTTATGGATGGAAACAGTTTCTGCAATCTATTTCTAATTTATCTTTATTGCAGCTTCAGCCCCAAAGGCAATTCTGTGTTTGGTGTGACATGAAAACAGCGTAAAAACACAATTCTGCTTTCACTAATAATAACAAATTATCTTCCCCAGCTTGCTGCCACCCAGAAGTGGGAGAAAAGGGTCCATTTTAGTGAAGCGATCCTCGCTTGTTCCATGATTTCAAAGCAGCTGTCATAAAAGCAGAGGAATGATGTGAGGTGAAATAGCAGAAACGTTTTACGCTTCAGTCATTCATATGTTTACTGAAGAGACATAAAGTGCATGACTGTTTTTTAATAATACTAGGAAATAGTTTGTACTGTGCATTGCAGTGCATACTTCAGTTTACTGCATGCTGTTTTTGTGAAACAGTCTGCATTATGCAACAGCTGTTTCAAACAGTAGTATGCTACTGTATATATTTAAAGGCATCGTCTTAGATACAAAAAAAATTGTATTTTAAAATTTAGCTGTTAAATTCATATTTTTATAAATTTCCGTCCATATTGAAAATTTGAAATAAATCCTGTTTTCTTTAAAAAAAAACAACTAAAAAACCTTCCTGTTCCTATGTTGTGATTATATAATGAGTGCATGTTCTTCTAAATGATAATTGTTTCTTTTTTAATGTTTTAAACAAAGTCAAAACTTGCTCCACATCCTGACACAACTTGCAACTTGGCCAGCAGTCAGATCTATTTAGTCTTTGGCTGCTGTTGTAAGTAATGCTGAATTTTTAAACCTTTAGAGTTTTGCGTTTTTATCAAAAAGCAACTTCAGTGCAGTCAAGGTGCACATCTGAAGTTCATGCATTTCCTAGGAATTGAATAATAACTGTAATTTAATGCTGGCTAATATAATTAAGGTTGCAACAATAAAATCAAATAATTTAGGTGAACATACGTCATCTTCTTCCTACTCATTTCCTTTTCAGGATTTCTAAATTGCATAAAATGTCCCTGTTTTGCCTTTGCTTTCCATATTTGCCGAAAAGGTAATGACTTGTTTGAACAATAGCAGGCAGGCATTGCACATAATCAGCTAATCATGGTGTGCAAGAAGGCGGGATCTACAGAGAATGTCAAAGAAATGCAAATACACCTCTGTGAGGACCATAGAGAGGGTGTCAATAGGCAAAGCCAAAATCCAGACATTTTATGCAATTTAGTCAGGATATGACTGGGTAAATGAGGACGTTCAGGAGGAAAATGCATTCAAATCTTGATTAAGACCAAGCATACATTTTGCATTTATTACTGCATGTGATGTTTAACTTAGAAATGCCTCGCAATGCAGAAGTAAAACGGGTCTTAAAGCCACTTGATGAGGTATAAATAGCGCTGAGGAGCTGATCAGCATATCAGATGTTGATGTGTTGTAAATGCCTTAACACAGCCGCATATGTGACGTGAGGAGCTGGACTAGCTGTTGATCCCCTGGGCCAGGCCCATGGCAGCGCTCTAACTGTCTCCTCTCTCTGGTTCTCGGCGGGAGGATGGTGATGGGCTGAGTGTTTGCGTGTCCCTGCCGGTGAGTGTTGGGCGGCTGCCCAAGCAATTAATGGTCTTTGTAATGTGTTCACCAGCTCTAGAAAATAAACAAACACCATGAGACCTTTGATTAAGCACCAGGCTGCAGTTTCACAGCTTCAAAGCAGCGCTCAACAGCGGCTTTTCCCGTCCCACTTCTTCCCGTTGCTGGAACCTTCCCATATTTGCACTTGACACATGAGGATCGGCCTCATTCTGAGTCTACAGCGCACACGCATATCATATAAAACTACATCAACCCCAGTATAATCCACACACGTCAGCAGTTCACACATGCCCCTGTTTTTAACATGCGTGCTGTAGCGAATTTGCTTAAAAGGGAATTGTATATAAATAATTACAATTAATTATGATTAATTACAATTATTTATATCGGCTGACAGTAATAA
>JAFVLL020029074.1:0-19959 GCA_021397915.2 Tor tambroides | reverse complement strand
CACAGCATGCAATTTCCATTTGCACATTGTTCTATAAATCTCAGCTGTAATTTACACTGAGCAAACAATTATGCAAGATTAGTATTCCTTTAGTGCGGTAGCACAGAGAAAAACGCACTTGCGATGCCGGTGTAGGAATCTACGGAAAACACATCATATGTGTCATATTAAACAAAGTTTGCATAGAGATATTAAAACATCTGAGGCTGCATGTTTTATGTATGATACTGTGATTCACGCCTAACTTTCAACAATCATATGCAGCGTGATCGGATATCATTACTAGACACTCATTTGCATAATAACTACATGCAAATGACACTTAACAAGGAGTCATATCTATTTAAATGTAAATCAATGTATTCATTGGCCTGTCCTCATTAAACATGACAAGCTGTTAACTCTGACTTCAATAATCAGATGAAAGAAAAATTGTGAATGTGATCTCATTAATATCTCAATTGTTTCTCCAAGACAGCAGGGAGATTAAAAGGACAGCAAATGGACAATGGCTAAATTCTTGTGATTTTTTCTCCCAAGAGACAATAATAGCAAAGCTGAATTTTCAGCATTATTACTCCAGTCTTCTCTACTCCAGTGTCACATGACCATTCAGAAATCATTCTAATATATTGATTTGCTGCTCAAGAAATATTTCTAACTATCAGTGTTGAAAACAATTGAAACGGTGAAGCTTTTTTTTCTTCTTCCAGTATTCTTTGATAAAAATTCTAAAGAACAGCATTTATTTTAAATAGAAGATTTTGTAATATTATATATGTCTTTAATGGCACTTTTGACCAATTTAATGCATCCTTGCTGAATTAAAGTATTCATTTCCTTTAAAAAAAAAAAAAAATCTTTCTGACCCCAAACTTTATAAAACACAACAGAAAACCCCATTATGTCTCCCGAAAAAGGAAACTTTAAGCAATATAATTTTCCTCTGGGTAGGTCTGCAATCACAAAATAATATTGCTTTCTAAACTGTGACTGTGCAGGGGTGAAAAAACAACTTAGTGTCTGAAAATTGTTAATAGAGCTCTGTTTCAGACATACACGACCTCATAATCTGTTTTCCATTTCTTATTAGAGTCGTTGTGCTCTGCTGTTGTGGTTTCCAGTCATCCATCTGACAGTACTGTTAAGTCTTAATGCATGGCGAGTGTCAAAACACAGATATAATGTGCAATTAAACACGACTATTACTCGTTTCATAGACATGACTCTCCATAATACGAGTCGGTTTCAGCTGTGTAAACGCTGCGAGTCTTTTTTAATGGGAAATGAAGAGGTTCTGATGTCATGGTTTTACGGCTCTGCTCTGGGAGTGAGTCTTTTCTTTGGCATCATAATCTCTGAGGAGCACAATAAATGAGCACAGGCTTTGTGCTTTAATTGTGTAACACCGTCTCAGTAAGTGGCCTTTGGCTACAGGGCTGACATTCCATTGGCAAGCCCAGAGAATCAAGGGAAGTTAAAGATGGATAAATGCATCTCATCAGTTCAACAGATTTCAGCTGTGTAAAGATCCACCCTGTCAGTCAAGAGACTTTTTTGAAATAACAAGGAGCCAACATGATTGCTTTCATGTGAAACTGATTTTATATAAAAGAAGATAATATTGAGTAGTCACTTGTTTTGCTGCTAAATGAATCTGCGTTTTGAACAAATCTGTAAAAATGAATCAATGATTCAGTTTTAAAAACTTTCCTGAATGAACCAGCATTTTGAATAAATCGGTTGAGTCGCTGTGTTTTTAACTAAAAATTTCAATGCATAATTCAGTGACTTATTTATAAAGACAGTCCCTTTAATTCCTGAATTAATGAGCGTTTCTGAATGAACGTGCTGAATAAGTGACACAATGACTTGTTCATAAAAACAGTCACTTGAGTAATTGAGTGGTTGAGTGAAAAATTCAAATGCCTCACTTCTAACATCAGTCACCTATTTAGTTTCTGAATGAATATGCATTTCTGATTGAATCTCTTAAATAAATGATGCAAAGACAGTCACTTGTTTTGTTACTGAATGAATCAGTTGTCTTGAATAAACTGGTTGAGTGAATGATTCAAATTACTCACTCATAAAGACAGTCAATTGTTTAATCCCTGAATAAACCAGAGTTTCTGAATGACTGTGTTGAATAAATGATCTAATGACTTGTTTACACACACACACACACACACACACACACACACACACACGTTTCTGTGAATTGTGGGGACTTTCCATAGATGTTTATTACTTTTATACTGACCAAACAATATTTTTTATCACCAAACCCAACCCTAACCCTAAATCTACCCCTTACAGAAAACCTGTTTGCATTCTTACACTTTCAGATACACATCATTTAATATTTTTAATATTTTTTTTCCCCTTGTAAATTTCAGGTTTGACTATCCTTGTGGGGAAAAGTACATACACACACATATACACACACACACACACACACGCACACACACACACACACATATATAGTCACTTATTTTGTTCCTAACTGAGTCAGTGTTTCTGGACAAATTGGTGAATAATTCAAATGATTCATTCATGATGACAGTCACAGTTTCTGAATAAATAGGTACGTCTGAATTAATCTTTTGAATAAATGCAATGACTCACTCATAAAGACAGTCACTTGTTTTTTTCCCCTGAATGAATCAGCATTTTTAAACAAATCGGTTGAGTGAATGATTCAAATAACTCACTGAGCCACTGGTTGCAACTGTGCAACTGGTTTGCATTGTGGACTGGACTTTACACTTGAGATGACTAAAACTACCAAGAAGGCTCAGGAATCCAAGAGGTAGATCCTCAGCCCTCAATCGGTTTCATTCCATTTGACAAATACCTCGACGGTGGAATCTTAGCGGAAAAATGTCGGGAGATTAAAAGGAAAAACGAGGCCGGAAATGTCTGCCGGTCAATTTTCCATGATGAGTATATTAATCTTAGTGGACTGCTCTCTGTGGCATTTGGAGTCTCTCTCCACGGTCCCTAGCACTGGCTGTATGTGTTTAAAGACACGGCTCACAGACAGTGGCTTCCTGAAAGGTCATTGCACATCTCAAAGGCATCCCACAACCTTTAAAGGTCTTCTCTTTTGTCCCCTCTTTAAGTGGTAGATGCATCAAAGAGTGGTCTGCTCTGTTTGGAGCTTTTCCAAACAGATAGATTACAAGTTCAGATGTGCTGGATAAATTAAAGTGCAAAATGACGCCTCAGGGCTGTACTTTACAGATTTAGCACCTGATAGCATCTCCACTGAACATCCTAAACGAAAAAAAAAAAAGTCTCTCTGTTGAGTCTCGGCTCAGATTCAAGCTCCTGGCTTTCATCATTTTAAGCCAGAGAGCGCAACGTTTTTTCCGGGTAGCTATTGTAGCCTCCATGCACTGCTGCTCTGGAATATCCACTGTTATGCTTGGCATTCAAGGTGGAGAGCAGACTCAAAGGTTGGAGAACGGTACAAGTGCACTGGAGCTTGAAATGCTTTAATAAGCTGAGGGTGCAGAAATTGTGGTCTCTCTGGAATGATGCATGGACTCACCAGACTGATCCACACCACCGTGTAAAAGGAAGTGTGTGTGTGTGTTTGTCTCTCTGATGTCGGCCGCTCTACTTCTCCAGCTGGTGGGGGCGACGCAAAACCATTCTGTGTGAACTTTGGACCTGGTTTCCTCCTGTATTTCTCACCTTTGCCATGTTTGTCCTGAAACGTATGCTTTTCATGGCTGATGGAGGGCACTTTGGACAGCTTCACATCATAGGATAGTCTTGTGTCCTTGTGTGTTAGAGGAAAACTGTAATCAGCATACTGAGGATTCAACTGTTATGACCTCTAGGCAAGTTTAGAAAGATGTGTGAACACCATCTGTGTACATTTCAGAGGGATCTGAAAAACCTCTTGACCTAACTTTAAAAAAAATTTTTTTTTTTTTTTTTTTGTATACGACTTATGATGCTGCGAATTGTGTAGCTGGTCTAGAAAAGGTGTGCTAATATAAACGTTTTATTACTATTTTTTAAAGAACGTAATACTTTTAATCAGTAAGAATGCATTAAATTGATCAAAAGTGACAGTAAAGACATTTATACGGTGGCCGAGAGAGCTCAACGTGCTGCAAATAGAAAAAAAAACACTTGCAAATTAAGAAAACAACTTCGTCAATTTTACAACATACACGCTTCAAATGCTCACAACACAACCAAATAAAGAAATGCACTGCAAATAGAAAAAAAACGCCTGCAAATTAAGAAAACAACTTCGTCAATTTGACCACACATGCGCTGCAAATACTCACAACACAACCAAAAAAAAGAAACGCGCTGCAAATAAAATTCTTTATTTGGTTGTGTTGTGAGCATTTGCAGCAACTGCTGTCAAATTGATGATGTTTTCTTGATTTGCTGGTGCTTTTTCTATTTGCATGTGTTTTCTGAAGTTGCAGCTCGTTGAGCTCTCTCGGCCACCATACATTTACCATGTTACAAAAGATTGAAATGCTGTTCATTTGAAAGACTAAAATTCAGAAACGCTATTCATTTCAACATTTATTCATCAAATAAACATGGAAAAAAGTTCGGTAACACTTTAGAATAGGGAACACTTTTTCACTATTAACTACAACTTTTCCCTCAATAAATTCCTAGTTTGCTGCTTATTAATAGTTAGTAAGGTAGTTGTTAAGTTTAGGTACTGGGTAGGATTAGGGATGTAGAATAAGGTCATGTAGAATGAGGCATTAATATGTGCTTAATTACTACTAAAAAATGGCTAATATTCTAGTAATATGCATGCTAATAAGCAACTAGTTAAGAGACCCTAAAATAATGTGTTCTATGGTTCTATACCATCTAAGTGTTCTATACCAAAAGTTCTATGGTTTCCACAAAAAAACTTAAACAGCACAATTGCTTTCAACATCCATAGTAATAATAATAATAATAATAATAATAATACATGTTTCTTGAGCACCAAATCAGCATGTTGAATGATTCCTGAAGGATCATGTGACACTGGAGTAATGATGCTGAAAATTCAGCTTTGCATCACAGGAATAAATTACATTTTAAAATATAATAAAATAGAAAACAGTTATTCTAAATCATAATAATATTTCAAAATATATTATTGGTGAACTTGGTGAACAGACTTATTGCTGATCCCAAATGAAATATTTAATAACTGATTTAGCACAAAATGGTATCGTTTTCCCAAAAGGTCCTTGAAAATACAGCTTTACTGAGGAAGTATTTTGAGAAATTCTGGTTGTTGGATATCTGCCTTCTTCATGCAGGAGAGGGGTGGAGCACAGCATGCCCACTTCATCACATGGACACCTGAAGCTATCCCAGGAGGCAGCAGTGTAGCAACCAATATAACTGGAAGGGGACATGCCCCCCTTAGCTTTTAGGAGATAAATATTATATTTTAAAAGTTTCATTTTGATTGGCAATCATTGCAACCATTGGCAGTCATTTAAAAAATGCAACATTTAAAACCACTTCATCCATAAATGTTACAATTCTGCAAAAAATCTCTGAAATCCATGCAGGCCTACTGGGTGAACAACACATAATTTATATTCATGTGCAATGCTGATGAGTTTTATACTGTGTCCCTCTGTTTTTCAGACAGTCCCAACGCCCTTGCCAGGATGCCTGAAAAAACAAAAGCGTGTGACCCATGGGACACCGGCGCACAGCATGCTGCATGTGCTCATTTGCAAAAGCAACAAACAAACATGTGCAGGACAATGCAGGTGTAGTATTAAGCACTTTTAGTTCCTAAAGCATAAACAATGCATATAAAGTGATTACGGTGCAGGATAATTGCCAGAAACAATTGTGCGGAAAGAACTCGTCTGGGTCAGGATATAAAGAGTGTAATAGTACTGTAAATGTCTACGGTGTAAATGGAAGTGCACTTTAAGGGCTAATGAGAGACAAAGGTTATGCTGTCATGTGCATTACATCTGCCCGCTTCTCTCTGGTTAACTATAACGATCTGACTGAATCGACAACGCTGCTGAGGCGCCACACAAATGAATCCCCGGCAGACATGCTGAGGTCTCATTGCCGAGCGCTGTGATTAAGATGAAGCACTCAAACACAAACAAAGCAAACCCACATCTAACTTCAAAGAGCGCGGTCAAGGGCTTTGCTGCGCTCGTCCCAGTGCTCTGCTAAGGGAGCTCAGGCGACATGAATGACCGAGCGGACACAAGGTCTGACTTAGAAATACCAGCGTGGCTTCGCATTGTTTTAAAATAAACTCTGTCTCTGGAAGAAGCGTCAGAGGATGTGACGGTGTAAGAATTCAGAGAATGGCCCGCTTGTATTTGCCCTCAATGTCTGGCCTATCTATCAACTATCACATTTTTAATCTGGATTTAGGAAAAAAAATCTAGAATGTAAAATGAAGCAAATACGACAACATTGATATTAATTTTAATATTTTAGAAGTAATTTCTAATTTCTTTCATTTTTCTTACCCCATTGTTAAAATATTTAATATTTATATTTTTTATAAATGTTTTTCTATAAATATTTAATTTAATTGTATTTATTTATTTACTTTTTTACATTTAGGTTAGTTTAGTCTTAATACCTTGCAGTTTTGCTTTTCAAGTAAATGTGTTTTACTTAAGATGATTTTGTTATAAACTACTGTTAAAAAGTTTGGGTTTGATAAAATTAGTTAATTTTGTTAAAAATGTTTGTTAAAAATGTGCGTAAAAGTCTCTTATGATCATAAAGGCTGCATTTATTTGATCGAAAATGTAGTAAAATAGTACTTATAATAATAATATTTCTGATATAATTTTTAGATTTTAACATAACAGTTTTCTATTTTAATATATTTTAAATGTAATTTGTTCCTGTGATGCAAACCTGACTTTTCTGCATCATTTCAGAAATCATTTAATATGCTGATTTTGTGCAAATAAATAAATAAATACAAACACACACACACACATATATAATCAATGTTGAAAACAGCTGTGCTGCTTAATATATGCATAATACTAATTTTGTGGAAACTGTGACTTTTTTTCAGGATTCTTTGATGAACAGAAAGTTCAAAATAACAGAATTTATGTGAAACTAATTTTTTGTAGCATTATAAATGTCGTTACAGTCACCTTATTAATATATAACATAATATAATATAACACTGAACAGTAGTCTTATTTTAAGGATGATTATTCTTACAGAAAAACAAGACAAAAACACCAAGAAACATATGAGAGCTTTTCTAAAACATGCGAGAGCAATAAAGGAGTGAGGATCTCATTAATAACAGTGCTGTCAAAATTCAAGTATGATTTCAGAAAAACAGACATGCAGCTCTGAGAGAGGCGTCCATTGTGTTTGTCCTTGTGAATGGTGCGCTTCCCCTTGTGTGCAGAGAGAGAGAGAGGAGGGGGCGTCTCAGACCGAAGCAGGCCTGAAACAGTGCTTGTCAGAAAGGCCTTGTCCTGCTGTCAGGCCAGCACCATGCTCATCGATCACAGTCACACCCCCTTCCAGCCCGTGTCCCATCCGCCATCGGGGGTCCATGCCGCATAAACAGCCCTATCCGCCACTCGCATCTGCCGCCTGGGGCCTGCATTCCAGGGCCTGCGGATACCATCTTTGAAGTGAAAGCACTGGGTTCGCTTCAGAAAGAGTCCTCTATCCCTTCGGACTGCCTCTTACTCTGGCGCTTTGGAAGGTGAGGCCATAAAGGAACAGTTGGAAAAGCAAACAAGCTTTGACGCCCTGAAAAGACTCATGCGCACAGAGCGACGGAACAGCCCTGGCACTGTAGCGCTCGTCTTGTGCATTGAGATCCGCGGCTTTCTTCGCTTTAATTAATTCTCGGGTCAGGACTTCAGAATGGTGTCTTCAACACAAGCGCAGCGTCTGTAAACCCACGCAGGTTATTTAGACGGCTGCTTTCCCACAAGATTCCTGCACAGCTGATGTTTTGTGGAAGCGGTATTATTGCTACAGGGGTTTCTGAGATTTAATTAGTTTTTGTTATAGAAAGTGGAATGATGGGATTTTCAAAAAGTCAAATATCTCCTTGGGTGTTTACTCGGGAAAAATGCAGCTGGAAGACTACACAAATAACTTGCCGTCAAATTGATTTGTTTGCAGGATTAATTGACTTTTTGCACTGTAACAACATCCTTTTGGTTTCAGAATCGAATTGTACGGACAGCACTATTGACCTGGAAAAATAAACAGCATTTCTGCCATGTTTCACTAGAGTTTGCTGTCAGTAGAACTGCTCTTGACCATTTGGACGAGTAACCTCTCATGGTTATTATGCTGCAAGCACATCCCGAAGTAATCTAACATCATTTGGCCATGGAAAATGTCAAGACTGAGACTTTATGGTGGAAAATGCTTTGGGGTCACATATTCGTTGGAAAAACAGCTAGAAAAATACTCAGGGAGCGAGTGTCCCCTCGCTTGAAATTGATAGAAAAACCAAATGCAATGAGTCAGAGGTACAATAATAGCTTCCATCTGGGACCTGACCTTAGTTTATGAAGGATAATTCCAGCATGAAAGGCCTGCAGCAAACCTGAAAATGACAGCGCTCTAAAGAACAAAGCTTCGGCCGTGTGCGCGAGAAGCCGTTCTATCCTGCGAAGGTGTTAAACGATTACCAGACTAGATGAAATCACAACTAACCAAGGACAAGTTTTATTATTTTTCTTATTTTAAAAGATAAAACTCTCTGAGTTACTGTTCTCTGATTCGTTCAGAGTGATGAGCAAGCACACATACCTCATCAATCAGCTCAACAGACAGACATACTTCTGAGACAGCTATTTTTTCCTCAACTAGCTTATTTAGTGGGTCTGACACTCTGTCATTATGAATTACAGCACAAACCACTGCCATCCTGTTTGAAAAGGATAAAATGTCAAGGTCACAATCCCATGAACTGCGCCTGAAGAAAATACCTGTTACATAACGCACACTAGTACTGCACGATATGACGAGTAAACATTTTGAATATTGCAAAGCTCTTTTTATTTGGTTATATTTATTTACTATGTTTCTGAAAGAAAATATTCAGTCAGAGATATTTAAATGCTGTGCCAGGAGCAAAATATATGCAGTTGGTAAGTTCAATTCAATGTAGGGAATCAGTTCAAGCTGTCTATTTTAATGAACTCTTTTTCAATTATTCAGAAAGCAGGCCTTTTTTTATTCCACCAGGTTTTTACTGCATTTCACTTCTTGCAAACAATGTGTTTGGTATCAGTGGCAGTCTGGATGAAAGGATGATTCCTCTAAAAAAATGAAATAAGAAAAAAAAAAATGAATGAATTCACGAATTAATGAATAAGTAAATATTTTTTTATTATTTCAGAGCAAACACTTGAATATCGAGACATATAAAAGACAAAAGTTTGAAAATTGTAGATGTAGCACACAAATAAATAAGTAAATGAATAAAGTATATTACTGAATAAAGAATTATTACACAATTTATAATAAATAAAATGTGGTCTGGCATTCCAAACCAAGCTAATCATTTGGTCATGATGATAAATGAATGAATGAATGAATGAATGAATGAATGAATAAATAAATAAATAAATACATTTAAATGCACATATACTAAAGAGGAAAGCTGTGCTATGGCAACTAACAAGGACAAATACAAAGCACATAGCTTTAGAAAGTTACTGATTCAGTATGTGTGTGTGTACATGTGTTCTCAGAGATTCCAGTCAGATGTCCCCCCCCCCCCATCTCTCTCTCTCTCCAATCCCTACATAAATGTGCTGTAACTAAACACATGTGACCTGGTCGATATGAGACTGATTTCTGGGGCTTTATTATGTCACAGCCCCAGTGATTATGTGTGGTGTGCAGTGTATTTTCTGATGCCTGAGCAAATCCAGGTCCTGTCTGAAACCCTATTTTATCCACTCATTATAGCCAATGGCCCCAACAAAGCACTGGACAGCAGACCCAAAAGCAGAGAGCAAAAAGCAGCACATTAAGGTCACTATTTCTCATTGTAAGTAGGAGAGATTTGCTCAGTGTGACCTACAGTAGCTGTTTTTTGGGAGCATTGATGTGGATGGTAAAGTGGTGACTGGAGATCTCAAAAGTACCTGTAACATTGGATAATTATAGGAGTCCTTCTACACTATCAGTCATTCTGAGCACCACGGATGAGACGGGGAATTCAGAGATCGAAATACAGTCTTTGATCCAGCAGCCAGGACAATCAGCGGTGAGAATCCAGAAGTGGAAAAAACAACTCTTCGGCCTCCCTGTACTACCGTTACCCATGATTACTGCTTACTATTAGCGTGTACTAATTGTGCAACGAAATGAGAAATTTGCACAGATGACGATCTATTAAAGTCCCATCATCTGCTTGAGCGAGAGAGCACGACCCTTGAAGGAGGCCTCACCGCTGCATTAAGCTTTTTCAGGAGTGTTTTTAATTGTCCATCGAGGTGAGCACAAGCTATCCGAACTGACTGAGCGCTCTTTAGGGACTTTCAGTCTTAGCAATCAGTGCATAAAATTAATGAGCTGTCCTGCTGCTGTGATTTGAAACAAAGCCGGGCAAGCAAACGCGTTCCCCATCTGAGCCTCACGCTTTGGGTATTGCAAAACTCAGCCTCATTATCACCACCGGCAACTCAAAGGCAACTCAAGACTCAGAACACACGAACAACACAACCGCAGCGAGAGCCGCTGATTTTTGAAATCCTATTCAGAACGGAGCAAACAGTCTATAAATTCATCTCCTTTAAAGCACCGCCGCTACAGTCATCAAAGCAGAGCTTTTGTAACAAATCCACTGTCTTCAAGAGTGCATTTCAGAACGTTTTTGTTGGATTTCAAATGTCTGCTATGAGCAAAGTGAGGTATATGCAATAAAAAAGAGAATAAAATTTAAAGGGTTAGTTCACCCAAAAATGAAAATTCTGTCATTAATTACTCACCCTCATGTCGTTCCAAACACGTACGACCTTCATTCATCTTTGGAACACAAATTAAGATATTTTTGATGAATTTTGAGAGCTCTCTGACCCTCCATAGACAGCAATGATATTAACACAATCAACGCACAGAAACGTAGCAAGGATATCGGTAAAACAGTCCATGTGACATCAGGGGTTCAACCGTAAACTTACGAAGCTACGAGAAAACTTGTGCGCAAAGAAAACAATAATAACATAATTTATTCAACAATTCAAAAGAAAAGAAAAGAAAAGAGAAAAGAAAACTGCAGATTTGAACAATCCTAAACAGAAGCTCAAGGGATTTTTTTTTTTTTCAAAGTGAGGGACACCAGTAGAACTACATCAGGACAGATGTTCAGCCGCTTTGAGGTGGTGCATCACTAAACCATATCAGCCCTCAAATCTGCCTGAAAACCAAGAATAGCGTCCGTCAGGCTGTATTAAATCCAGCTTTTGGCTTGGAGGTTTCCATCCAGCTTTAAGGGCTTGTTAAAATAACCCACTGCACTTTCTGCCGCCGCATTAATAAGATCTGATAACTAATCAGGGATAGCGAGCACAGGGATTGTATATCTTGGTAAATCCAGCCGGAATGTAAACCATTGGCACTCTCAAAGGAGCCCCGTGGCAGCTGCGAACATGGGAAGCTTCGCAAAACAGACAGACATCCGGCTCAAATACTCCTTTTATTTGCTGTTTTAAGATCAAATTATGGTTAGAAGAATTTCACACAGATTTTATATCGTCGACTTGCTCTGTGTCATTATCATAATGGGATGTAATTTCCAATCCTGGACCAATTTAAATAAACAGTGCGGTGCAGCAGCCATACAGCAAAACTCAATGCAAAATGTGCGTAAAACAACACAGAGGTTATGATACGGTACAATATTTCCACACTCGTAGTGCTGACACCGTTACAGTGGAGTCTTTCTGTTAGCGATAATGAACATGTGAAAATCCACTTAAGAATCACCTCTAGGTCTGCGGCTCTACTGATGCCGATAATTAAAGTAACCTTCGTTTCATCTGTGGGAAATATATCACTTCTCGCCACAAGTTCACACATATTAACACACAAGATCGCACTCATTCACACACAAGCGCACACCCACACGTGCACATGCATACATGCATTTGTGTTCGCATTAGAGAAATGCTTCATTTGCATTTAGAAAGCAAATCCCTTTAAAAATAATACAGTCACATTAAGCTTCTCACTTTCTTGCAGGGCTAGCCAATATATAGTAGCAAAAATGTCTTATTTTAAGACCTCTCTTCCATATTCATGAATTTGAATATTTATGTATTTCAAGTAAATACACAAATATTCAAATTCATGAATATGGAACCATAACGCAACCATAGAAAAAAAAAACAATTAAATTAAATACAATTAAAATCTAATTCAAATAATCTAATCTAGGTATGTTTTCTGTACTGTTTTCATGAAATGAACGTGACAGAGAATTATTTTTATTCATATAAACCAAAATAGTAATACATAATAATAAACTGCAATGTTTACTCACAACTATTTTTAATAACATATTTCAATAAATGGAAAATTGGGTACTTCCAACAATATTTTTGCCTGTTGGTGGAAGTTGCCCCACTTTGTGCATTATATTACATTTTATATTATATTTTCGTTAAGGGGCAGTCGTGGCCTAATGGATAGAGAGTTGGACTTGTAACACAAAGGTCGTGGGTTCGAGTCTCAGGTCCGGCAGCGATTGTAGGTGGAAGGAGTGAATAACCAGCACTCTCGCAACTTCAATACCACAACTGAGGTGAGACCCTTGAGCAAGGCACCGAAACCCCCAACTGCTCCCCGGGTGCTGCAGCATTGGCAGCCCGCTGCTCTGGGTGTATGTTCACTACTGTGTGCATGCACTTGGATGGGTTAAATGCAGAGCACAAGTTCTGAGTATGGGTCACCATACTTGGCCACACACCACGTCCCTTTCCTTTCCTTTCCTTAAATCAGAGTTTTGACCAATTCACTTAAACTGAAAGTGTGATCTGAATCGATCTGCTACTAAAGTTTCATTTATTCATCTTTATGCAAAAATAAATGACAAACTCTTTAGTAAACTTAATTGCCAAATAAAAACTTGATGAAAATCATCACAATATTGTCATTTGTCACCATCAATTTCACTATGAATATATTTAGTGAATTTAAAGCTCCAGATTTGCTGTGCTTGTTTGTAGTAGTGTTGTTTTTGGCGGCCTGTTTTAATTTTAGTTTTAGTCTAGTCTTTGTGTGAAGCTGTCGTTTTAGTTTTTGTTAGTTTTAGTCACGTTCATACTCTTTTTAGTCTAGCCAAGTTTTAGTCAACTAAAAGTCTGAGCATTTTAGTCTTATTTTAGTCCGAATTATCCATGACTATTTTCGTCTAGTTTTAGTCGACAAAAACTGATGACATTTAGTCTAGTTTTAGTCAATGAAAATTGTATTTTAGTCTCTTTTTAGTAGTGAAAAACTGATGACATTTAGTCTAGTTTTAGTCAATGAAAATTGTATTTTAGTCTCTTTTTAGTAATGCAATTCTATTTAACCCAGTCAATATAGTATAAATACCTAGTAGTATAGACGAAACCAAAATTTTCTTTTAGCCAAACCCATTTCAAACAAGGTTATCTTATTATATTATTGTTACCTTATAGACTCAAGAATACATCCACTCCAGACACGGAAGATGCTCTGATTTGAATTTACAACATTTATTTTACCAACCAAACATGTTAGAAGTACACACACATAAATTTTCTCCCTAAGACGAACCTCGGCCGGCCAGCCATCAGTACTTTGTTTGTTGTCGTCTTCTAAATAATGCCGCGAGTGGGGCTTGAGGAAGTGACGTCGCCTGCGTCTGCGCAGTGTGCGACCTGATGCAGCCGCTGAAGTGAGACACAGGAAACAGAAAATACTGCAAAATAATAATAATAACGCAACTAAACGAGACGAAATAACGTTATAACATTTCGTTTCGTCTCGTTTTGGTCAACGAAAATGAAGAGACATTTTAGCATAGTTTTTATTTTGTAAAGCACATTTAGTCTCGTTTTTATTCGTCAACAATATTGCATTATACATTTAGTTATAGTCATCGTCACATGATCAGAATTTATGTTTCATCTCGTCTCGTTTTCGTCACGTGATAAAGGTTCGTTGACGACGATATTTAGTCATAATTTTCGTTGACGAAAGCAACACTAGTTTGTAGGGCTGCAAAAATAGTTAACTGCCAAAAATGTGTCATTATATGTTGAAATAAAATAAAATAAAATAAAATAAAATAATTATTGTTGTTGTTGTGATATATTTAATTATATTTAATTAAACTGCATATATATTTAATTAAATTGCAGTCTTTGTGATTTGATAATCACACAAAATTGATCGTGCAGCCCTAATTGTGATGCTACAAAAAGCCTAACGCTTCTTCTTCTTCTTCTTCTTCTTCTTCTTCTTTTTCTCCTTTATTTTATGTAAAACCTCAAAACCATCCCAGTCCTATTCTAAATCCTTGTTTTTTGTTCTCAGATGAACTGTGTGCTGCTAGATCATATATTGTAACCAAATGCCTAAAACTTACAGAGTTTTTAACTCTTCTGCGTCTCAAATGAAACTTCTCAATCCAAACATTTACAAAGGCATTATCCAGGAACCGCATGCAGCAGTTGAACTCCACAAAGACAAAAGACCATTAATTATTTAAGAGCTGCTCCCTCAGTGAAGCATCAAAACTCACTGTATGACTGATCCACGCTTGAAGTGTTGAAATGGAGGTCTGCACACCTCAAAATATCTCTGTCAGAGTCACACTCGGGCTCCCTGCCGTAATCAATCCGTTAGCACAGCGGGCCTGCCGAGAGATTTGTGACTTAGACCCTTCCCCTGCACATGAGTGTGCGACGCAGCAGCTGTCACGCTCTGGTAATATAAGCCCTTATTAGTGTCCATTAGGCTGCACTGAAACTAATAAGAGATTGTCAAATACATCCAAACATTCACACAACTCTTCAGAAAACAGAATACGGCGAACATGGAGAATCACGCTCTTAATGCAAAGCTCGTTGACATGATCGGGTGACATTACAGGGTGATCAGGAGCAGGAGCGGTAGAGATTTATTCTCAAGATTCTAAAATAAAACTAAAATCTACTCATTAAGTGAACAAAAATGATGCTGAGATTCATTCATTCATTCACTTTTCTATTTATTCGCTCACTGATCGATCGATCGATCGATCGATCGATCGATCAATCAATCAATCAATCAATCAATCAATCAATCAATCAGTAATTATAATAGCTTCTATTAATATTTTGCATTAGCTTTTATTTGTATTTTTTCAGGTTATTTACTAGAATATTATATTATTTTAATATTATTATATTACTATTAATATTATATTATTTTATAATTTCAGGTTATTATATTTATTTATTTCATTTTCTATTTTAATATTACTATTTATGTTTAATGTTTAATTCAGTTATAGTTTTAGGTATTTTGCATTAGCTTTTTTATATTTTCAGTTTTCATTTTTTTAGGTTAATTTTTAGTACTTTTGTTATGTTCTTTTTATTTTAACGTTACTATTTATGCTGAATTATTTTTTTTTATTTCAGTTTTAGTTACTTTGCATATATATATATATATGTATTCAGTTTTCATTTTTTTAGATTAATTTTTAGTACTTTTGTTATGAGCTTATTTTAAAGTTACGGTCACACTTTATTTTGATAGTCCACTTTAGACATTCTACTTACTTTCAGCTTTGTAGCTACTAGTTAAGTCCCACTGTTTATTAATTTCAGTAATTTACAACTACATGTCTACTAACCCTCAGAGTAAAGACTGTTAGATAAGGTTTTAGGGTTAGTAGAGTAAGTTGACATGTACTTTTAAAAATTTCTCATGAATCAGTATGTTGTATGTTGTGGACCCATCAAAATAAAGTGTTAGAAGATATTAAGCAGACAGTCTACTAATACTCTAATGACTGCTAATTGACATGTACTTGCAAAGTTACTTACTGTTAGTAGAATGTCTAAAGTGGCCTATCGAAATAAAGTGTTACCAAAGTTACTACTGTATTTGTTTAATTTATTTTTATTTCAGTTTTAGCTCTAGTTAAGTCCCACTTTTTATTAATTTCCAGTTAGTAGTTGTAGTAGTTCAACTTATTTTAATCAGACACCAAGGCAACATTTTTCTATTTTCCATGTAATATTTACATATATTTTTTTAATTTCTCCTTTATTTAAATGTGTTAATGGGTTTAGTTTACAAATAACCCTGGCACACTCATTCTTTCAATCACTCACTCAATATCATTCAAATCCCCCACTAATTCACTCATTACTCAGTCATTTATCCACTCACTCACTCACTCACTCACTCACTCAGTAACTCGTTCATTCACTCACTCATTCATGTACCTATCAAAGCCCTCCCATTGCCATGTCATTATCATTTACATCCCAGAGACACACTGAATCACTTGACAGGCGTCTGGTTCTACACGCCACAAATGGGTGTTTGGATTGATAAATTGTATTGAGCAGTCACCTTCAGAGACATCAGTTCTACATGACTCCTGCCAAACCACAGGCTAGAAAACTAGCCAGCAAAAATGCATGACCATGCACAACTATTTGAAATGTATGGTCAGGCCTCAGACATCAGCATTTGTATTCAGTTTCACCGTGTGTTTGGCTGATTCCACGTTTCATTCCACTCATGGGGTAAAACGAGAAACGCCAATGTGTTTCATATAAATCACATTTGATGCATGAGGAATTAGGAGAGAAATAGTGTCTGCTTAAGCATATTAATGAGGAACTTTCAAAAGAGATCCTAAAACGGAATCCCTTGAAAAGTTAGATTCTGTGCAGTATATAAATATATTTATTTATTTATTTATTTATTTATTTATTTTACTTTAAATTTAGTCAGAATTTGTCATATATATATATATATATATATATCCTATTTATTTTTAGCATTTAGATTAACATACAACATTCTGCTGTACAATAAAGAACTATTACTAACTATGACTTTTGCCTCATAACTAATTTATTAATAGTACGGTAGTAGTTAAGTTTAGGTATGGGGTGGATTAAGGAGTCTAAATTATGGTCATGCAGGAAAAGATATTAATATGTGTTTTATAAGTACTAATAAGCAGCTAGTATCATAGAAATATGCATGCTAGTTAATAGTGAGAATTTGTCCTTAAAATAAAGTATTAACTGAAGAATTGCTAACTATTATTTAAATCTAAGGATGACATCCTTCCTTTTGACGATCAAAGATCTTTCATCACTGATTTTTATCACACTATGATTGTAATTCTTACATTTTAAATTTATTAAATGACTAATTAAACTGCAGTCAAACAAACATCCTTCCAATTTGTCAAAAGTCAGATTTTTTATTTTTACTTATTTTTATTATCATCAATTTTAATATTTAATTATCATTGAAGTGTTAAATGAAAAAGTTCCCAGAAAACATAATTGAACTACTGAACTCAGTTAAAATGAGTGCTGATTTCTAAACTATATTACCATAAATGTTAAAATAAACACTCTCGGCTTGGCAGGAACAATATTGTGATTTCTAATTTTTAACTGTTAAAATGTGCCACTACATTAGATATATTGTGGAAATGAGGGCATCAGGTGGACTATGGTACATGTTTAGTCAGTTTTAATTTAATATACTGTATTATCATTTACCATTACGTATTATTGAAATAAATTAAGCACAAAGTCAGAGGTGACGGACTCTTAATGATTTAATCACTGTCTGCCAATTACATGGCCAATAACAACACTAGAACAAGAAGTTAAGTTCAGCCCATCATTGCTATGGTTAATAAAATCTCAGGAATAACAGCATACTCTACTTTTTTTTTTAAGAGCAGCGAAAACTGTAGTGTGGTCTTGTTTTTCTCATCACTTTGCCTATGGCATGCAAGTTTCAGATGCATCTTGATGTAAACACCCTCATGACCCATTTTGCAGCTGTTCCACATATAGTGTTCCATAACAGACACATAAATATACACACAAACACAGACGTCTAACTGAACACAAGCCGGCAATCAGGGATCCTCTCACATCAAGACGAGTACAGCTGGACAGAAAGCATGGCGAAATTCTTAAACATCTCTGGGTAGTGCTGGAGTCGAGGATAGACACAGAGCATTTTATGAAGAGCAGAAGTGATTTCTCCAGGGAGATGGCTTAACTCAAATAATACCATGGGCAGGACTGAAGCGCTCAAACCAGCTGCCAGCCAATCTATTATCAGCTCCCTCAACCACAGAAAGACCTACAGTACACATTTACACACCAGACAAAATGTTCTCAGGACGCTTTCACACTAAAGCCTTTTGTGCTTTTTGGGGTGAAAACAGATTTCCAAATTTGCCCCAAGTCTGTTTGAAAAGGTGGTCTCAAGTGAATATGGGAAGTACAGTAGAGTTCACAGTTGTTGCAAAATGCAAAACAGTCTAACTTGTGAGACTAAACCACTATTGATTGCATTCCCATTCTTGAACATGTTCCTGACTATTTCTCATGACTTCTCCCCTCTGAATAAATTTTGTTTGAGAGGAGCTCTGCATTCCTTCAACGAATCTGCGACAGACAAAATGCGAATGTGGTTTTGTGCATATAAAGTTTGGACGGTAAATTCAAAAGGGAAAAATACTTAATCGTAAAACTCCTGCACTCACATCAATGGTGCAAAAGTACTGCAGTTCTGACCCAAATACTGTAAAGAGAAAGCAAGCTGCCTAATGGGACATTCAGGATGTCAAAAATGAAAATAGAACCCCAAATGGAGTCAAACATAGGGGCCATATTTAAAAATGTATCTTTTAAAGTTACCTTTGAACCAGCTGATCAAGGTCTTCCATGCAGATGTATTGGGGCAAGTTGGAGCAAACTCTGCAGGACATTGGCACTCAGGAGCAAGTTTGGACACCCTTTCTTTAGAGGTACAACAACTTGTCACTGGGACGGTAAACTTAAAGGACAACTTTGTGCCTTATCAACCCCTAAAGTTGCATATTAGTACCTTAGAGTAGCACCCAGGGGCGTAGCTACCAGGGGAAAAAGAGGACAGAGTGCATCGGACGCAGAGGCTGAAAGGGGCCCAACTGAGGGCCCCCCACCACTGAACGTGATTTTGAGGGGGCCCAATAGCAAATTCTGTGCAATGGGCCCAGAATCCCTAGCAACTACACTAGTAGTACCTTAAGATATGCACTGAAAGAATGCAGAGTACGAACGTTTAAGGGGTGAATAGTTAACCCTAATAAAGGTACTGACTCATGGATCAGATGTTTTTCCTCTAACGTTATGATATTTTCCTTTAACCTGCTCTGTGATTTACATTTACACCCAAAACTCTAGCATCCCAACTCTAATATTCTGAAAGTAATGCGAGACAAAGAAAGATTGCCAAGAGATTCTCTTTTCATCAGTTTAAAATGTTTAAATATGAGTCCATAAAGAGAATCTGTGTTTTTAGACTCTAAAAATGTCGACATAAAGCAGCAAATGTCTCATATGCTTCACATCAAACACACACTTATCCCTCTTCAATGACTAACTTACATCTATTTGTGCATCTGATGAGGTGATGCAGAGAAGTGTTTCACAAGCTTAACTGCTTCAAGCTGCCCTTTAAGGGGGTCTGCACCACAGATCTGCTTTGTCTTCGCTTACACAAGACTCTCATATTCCTTTTTCCAAAGCACGGCTGACACATCAGAGGTGTGTCCGTATCTGGGAAGAATCCATTTGCACTCCAAGCGCGGGACAGATACTCAACTCACCATGGAGTTTAGAAACATTACAGACAATGAGCAGCATAAACAAATGAATGGTATTCCAGGGACACACTCAGTTGTCCCAT
>JAFVLL020029073.1:0-10661 GCA_021397915.2 Tor tambroides | reverse complement strand
TCACACACTCACACACACTCACACTCTCTCACACACACACACACACACACACACACACTCTCACTCACACACTCACACACACACACTCACACACACACACACACACACACACACAAGCACACACACATATATACACATACATGCTCACACATACACAGTGATGTTTAATTTACTAAGCTTCTCCTCATCTTTCAGTTTAAAACATCTATTCCTAAAATCAGACCTGCTGGACGATTGAGAATCAAGCAGCAGTGTACAAGGTGAATTTTAATGTGTCTTATATTTCATAGTTTAGCTGCATCTGTTGACGGCGGCTGATTTCTCTCTTTGTACCTCCACAGTATTAAGAAGTTGAAGTCTAAAAATGAACGAAAGCTTCGGCGGAAACAACACAAGTTGGCGACACGTTCTGCCTGTCAAGAGAAAAAGGAAGTAATGGCTGCGGACGGCCCTAAAGACCCGACGACAGAGAGAAGTATCCAGATATATATTCATTACTGTATCGCGTGTGAAGTTAAAAGATTTGAATTCATTTACAGGAGTTTTCAATGCAAGGGTTTCTACATTTTAGTAGGGACGCTGACATGAACCTACCAATATCAGCGATTCATTTTCCAATTTTGGCATGGCTTGTAATGATTTTAAAAAGCACACAGTGATGGTGAAACGGAGCTTTTTTGTTACTCCGAATCATTTAATCCAGTCACAAAATGATTCACTGTTTCAAAGCACTCCAATCAGGTGATTCGTGAATCATTTGATTCAGATCGGAACTTTGGAGCGCAAATCATGAATCATCTGTGCAGGTTCGCGATTCATTTGATTCAAATTGGACTTCTGAGCGCGTATCGGGAATCTTTTTTTTTTATGATTTCTTTCTTCTTTTTTTTTTCTTTTTTTTTCTTTCTTTTTTTCATTAAACAGTACAAAACATCAAACCATTAAGGCAGTACAGTTATGAAAAACTGAAGAAAGAGAGAAAGAATACACAAATACAAATGGTTTTATCATAGTAAAAGTGTAGTAACCATGTTGTTTTTTTTTTAACAACCACAGTTTTACAGTAAATACCATAGTTAAAGTAATGTTAGTGTAGCAAATGTAATCTGTGGTCACCATGGTTTAGCTATCGTAACCATGTGTTTTTCACCTTAAGAGGACACAGGATGAATATAGAGATGCAGGTTACACTGCTTTAGGATTCACAGAACTTTGGATAGTTTGCATGTACGTGTCTAGATCAACTCTAAACCTCTCTTTTCTTTATTCAGAGTCAGGAAACACAAACTAATTATATTTTGATCAAACACACATATTTTGATCTGGTTTTTATTGATTTTTGGCATATTTTAAAGGAATAGTTCACCCAAAAATTAATATTCTGTCATAATTTTTTCACACCATCGAGTTGCACCAAACCTGTATGTTTCTTCTGTTGAAAACAAAAGAAGATATTTTGAAGAATTTGTATGACCAAACAGCAGAAGAAAGAAACAGGTTTGGGACAAGCGAGTAAATGACAGAATTTCCATTTTTGGATTAACTATATTGCTTAAAGTCTTTTGTTTTAAATTATTTTCAGTGATTTCTGAGGCCCTCTGGTGGGCCCGGACCCCTGGATGAGAAGCGCTGTTAATAACGCTGTCTCTCTGTTCTTATCCTGCAGAGCCATCCAGAGACTGTATTTATATGGACCGTGTTTTACATCAAATTCATGATAACAAAGGACTATTTAAAGAAGAGTCAGTGGATATTTCTAGGTTTTTGGAGCCTCTGCGGCCGTGGCTGGATTTATTTGAGAGTAAAGGACATGAGAGTGTGTTAAACATCCGTAGAGACGCTGGACCGCTGTGGGAGCTGGTGGATCTTCTGCTGGACTCCAGAAACCGGGTCTGGGCTCGAGTCTTTATCCAAACGCTCAGCCTGACGCTTCATATCAAACCCAAACTGCAGCTTTGGGCTCAGCAGCTGGATAACGCCAGTGGGTTTCCCTCACACTCCTGTTCAGCTCCACGTCGCTGATTTCAGGACAGAATATTGTGCAAAGTGTCATTAATCAGTCTGATGCGTTTATACACTGGCCTTCAAAAGTTTGGGATCAGTAAGATTTTTAAAGATTTTTTTTTAATGGTGTCTCTTTTGCTCATCAAGGCTGTATTTATTTGATCAAAAATACAGAAAAAAACCCCCAGTAATATTGTGAAATATTATTGAAATTTCTAATATTGGTTTCCTATTTTAATACACTTTAAAATATAATTTTAACTGATGCAGCGCTGTATTTTCAGCATCATTACTCCAGTCTTCAGTGTCACATGATCCTTCAGAAATCATTCTAATATGCTGATTTATTATCAGTGTTAAAGCTGTTGAGTTTTTTTTTTTTGGAAACTGTGATACTTTTTTTTTTTTGATGAATAAAAAGTGAAAAGATCAGCATTTATTCAAAATAGAACAATGTAAGTCTTTACTATCACTTTTTATCCATTTAACACATCCTTGCTGAATAAAAGTATTCATTTATTTAAAAAAAAAAAGAAAAAATTGACTGATCCCAAACTTTTGAATAGTGTATATTGTAACACAAAATTTTTGTTTTGAATAAGGACTGTTCTTTTGAACTTTAAATAAAAAGAATCAAAAAATCCTGAAAAAAAGTATCAGAGGTCCCAAAAAATATGAAGCAGCACAACAGTTTCTAATCCCAAAATATTGCACAAAATATCAGCACAAAATATTACTGATCCCAAACTCTTGAATGGCAGTGTAGACACTGAGTTTCTGTTCTGATCCGATTTCTCCGTCTCCTTCGTCAGGTCTGAGAGCCGCGGAGTCGTTCATCAGCCGTTATAGCTCTCATCTGGAGGAGCTGGACCTGAAGCCTCTGCTCACGTTCACGCCGCTGCAAGAGACGCTTATCCAGAAATTCGGCACCGTTCCAGAATTATTTGGCAGTGACGGTTTAACTGTAATGGAGTACTTAAGACAGGCTCCGGCTAAAGAAATGCGTCTGTTTATTTGGACTCTAGAGTCGAATCGAGAGCGCTATCACTCCTGTCACTCCATTCTCGATCAATATTTTGAAGATGGTACGTAAGTCAGAACGGGTGTTTTATATGTGAAGGGAGGTTTATTGTAAATGATTGTGTTTGTTTTTCTTTAGATGCTGTTTGTTTAGTCATTAAAAAGACGGATGATGACGAGCACATGGTAAGAGACGCGTACAAAAGCGTTTGTTTCTGAAGCGTTTCATCTGAGTTTGAGTTAATGACTCTCTGTGTGTGTTTCAGAGTTCAGTATTTAAGAGCAAAAACAGGCATCGCAAGAAGAAGCAGAAGGAGTTAAAGGTGAGTGTGGTCAGTGCTTGATGCTCATCTGCAGGGTCGGGTGTTGTTTGAATATCATCAATTCTGATTCTGCTTATCGATTCCCAGTTTTGATTCCAATGTGGTTAAAAAAATGAAGTCAAACATTTAGATATCCAACATATTGATTATTTGTCTCTTTTTGCAAAACATTTAATTGCTGCTGAATACCATGAACAAAAATCAGCCGGCTACATAAAAACTGGACTCCATTAAGAGCTGTTTGTGTGTAGAATAGAGCTGCACCATTCTGGAGAAACTCAGACTTTTTTTTTTTTTTTTTTTTTTAATGGAGGTTGTAGTTCTCTCACAATTCTGAAGAAAAAATATTCGACAACTAAACAAAATCTGATGGAATTTATGAATGAATGATTCAGTGACTCGCTCAAGATTGACTTGTTTCATTACTGGATGAATCAGTGTTTCTGAATGAATCTCTTGAATGAATGATTCAGTGACTCACTCAAGATTGACTTGTTTCATTACTGGATGAATCAGTGTTTTTGAATGAATCTCTTTGATGAATGATTCAGTGACTCACTCAGGATTGACTCGTTTCATTACTGGATGAATCAGTGTTTTTGAATGAATCTCTTGAATGAATGATTCAGTGACTCACTCAAGATTGACTTGTTTCATTACTGGATGAATCAGTGTTTTTGAATGATTCTCTTGAATGAATGATTCATGACTCACTCAAGAGTGACTGGTTTCATTACTGGATGAATCAGTGTTTTTGAATGATTCTCTTGAATGAATGATTCAGTGACTCACTCAAGATTGACTTGTTTCATCACTGGATGAATCAGTGTTTTTTGAATGATTCTCTTGAATGATTCAAAGACAAATACATTAACAGCCCCTTTTCGCCACCTTAAAAAAAAAAAAAAAGATGCGCACACAGGAATTGATAGGTGGAATCGAAATTTTAATTTTACAACAAGTATCCAATTCCTGACCTTAAGTATCTGATTCTGGATTTGGAATTGATTTCCCTACTGATCTGTGTCTGTGTTTCAGTCTGTTATTGTGCTGTCTGGAATGAGAGGCAGACATTCGAGGGATGAGGATGAGGAAGATGAGCTGTTCTCTGAGGAAGACTCTTTGTGAGTTCAGTCGAGCCGTTGCACATATGTGATGAAGCGAGTCGGTTTGGCTGACGTTGTGAATGTGACGTTCCAGGATGTTCCTGAATGCCATGGATCCGTTCAGCGTTCCCGAACACCTGCGAGGGCAGCTGGTGGAGTTTGAGGAGCAGTACGCCGGATCAGCTCACCGCAGCCATTACGAGAGAATCCTGGACAACAACCCCGACCCCACTAAAGAGAGTTTATACGAGTACGTCTCGTCCACACTGCTGTTCTCGGCATGATTATGACTAGTGCTGGGGGTAACGCATTACAAGTAACACAAGATATGTAATCGGATTACTTTTTCAAGTAACTAGTAAAGTAACATTACTTTTTAATTTACAAGAAAATATCTGAGATACTTTTTCAAACAAGTAATGCCAGTGACTTTGTTTCCATGTATTGAGTGACAGCTCTGGTGCTGCCATGTTGAGAGAAATCAGGAGTAAGTGCAGAGCGTCGTGAGAACATGATCTTACTGTGGATCTAGACTAAATATCAACATACATTTACTCTTCTCAGTTCACACAAAAACAGATTCAGTATTCCTCAAAATCAATAAAAACAGTGAAATGCTAACTCGGAATATGACGCAAATCTGCAATTAAATATGTTAAGAAACAGATATATTTTATGTATTTAATCCCATATTATTAACCTGCTGAGCTTCGATGGTACAATTCAACAAAACTAATGAGCAAAAATGACTTCAGATAAACATTACATTTGTTTCTTTTTTTTATTTTTGGGAAGAAAGTGTTGAGCTTTCTTCTCCTTCATTCTATTCTTCATATAATCCAGAACAGCAGCACAGCTGAAAAGTTAGTTTGAGCAGCGCCCTCTACTGTAGAGATGTAGATTTACATTTCCTTCAGCCTGAGGCTCCTTCATTTCACTTTTTGTGTGAAAGGGCTTTTACATTTGCTTTTTATATTAAAAACAAGCAGGCAAGCCCAGGCCATATAAGAGAAAAAGTAATGCAAAAGTAACAATGCACTACTTTCCATAAAAAGTAACTAGTAAAGTAATGCATTTAGTTACTTTTTTAAGGGAGTAACACAATATTGTAACGCATTACTTTTAAAAAAGTAACTTTCCCCAACACTGATTATGACAATGCTGTTATAATAGCATATAAAAACTATGACTGAAGTCACTTTTACACCATCAGTCTCAACCATTTCTAGAATCGTTCGACTTTTGATTTTTTTTTTTACTTGTTTTGGAGCACATTTGACACAACAGAGTAAAGACGTGCTCACACCAAGAACGATAACTATAACAATAACAGTAGCAACTATATTATATTATATTATATTATAATGACTATAACAGCAATGATAACAAAAATCTATAACGATAACAAAATTAGCATCGACAGCAACACACGATAAAGGTGCGGTCACATTCATTGTTGCGGGTGAATTCCATTGGTTTCAGGAGGAATATGTACGATTGGGAGTGATAGTGATGAAGTTCCTCATGCAGATTTCACTCATGTTTAAGTTGGTCATGCAGATTTGCTGGCTGATCAACAGAAACCCTGACAATTCTTCATATCGCTACACTTTTGACAAGACAATGGACTGTTTTCATCTGTGAAATTTCACTAATGTGACGACACCCTAACTGTTGCACTGCAGTTTTGTCGTCTGTCGCTTTAAATGCTCGCTCTTTAAAGCAGGATGGATTCTGATTGGTTGTCAGTGGATGTTTTTATTACTCATTAACTGGAAAAAAAAAAAAAAGCAACAATATCATTCATTTGTGTTATCGTTATAGTTGTGATGTAGATTTCATTATTCTCATAGAATTAGAATAATTATTAAAACTGTAGTTATTTATTGTGTTTGATGTGAACAGGCCTTGATTCAGTATAAAGGGTTCACAGTGGAAGACAAGTTTAAAGTCATTTAAGATCATATGTGACCCTAGAGCATAAAAGCAGTCTTCAGTAGCACAGGTATATTTGTAGCAATAGCCAACAATACATTGTATGGGTCAAAATCATCCATTTTTCTTTCATGCCAAAAATCATTAGGATATTAAGATCATGTTCCATGAAGATATTTTGTAAATTTCCTACCGTAAATATATCAAAACTTCATTTTTGATTAGTAATATGCGTTGCTAAGAACTTCATTTGGACAACTTTAAAGGAGATTTTCTCAATATTTAGATTTTTTTTTGCTCCCTCAGATTCCAGATTTTCAAATATTGTCCTATCCTAACAAACCATACACCAATGGAAAGATTATTCAGTATAAATCTCAATGTCAAAAAACAGACCCTTATGACTGGATTTGTGGTCCAGGGTCACATTTGTCAGTGTAAAATGTGCTTGAAGAGTGAAGTGAGTGATAAAGCCTCTCTCTCTCGTTGTGTTTGTCAGTTATTTCGCTCAGATTCTGGAGGAGCACGGCCCGCTGTGTGCCTCTGATCCACTGATGGTGGGCGAGCTGGAGAACTTTCCTCCGGAGGCGCAGCAGAAGATCGCAGACGCCGGAGGACTCAGGTCCTTTCTGCTGGAGTCTCTGCGCTTCGTCATGATGGAGGAGCTGATTGGCCTGATGAAGCACGCGGTGTCTCTGACGGACAGCCATCTGCCATCGCACCTCAACCCCTCCGCTGAAGAGTTCTGGCCGCTCGCAGACCCTCAGAGCGACGCCAGCCTTCTTCCTTACGATGATAAAGAGGAGTCTGCATCCTCAGATCCGTTCCTGCTCCTCCCTGATCCCTATGCCTTCGAGTGTCCCGTCACAGACTATGAGTATCTGGCAGTGGATATGCTGGAGTACGCCTCTGCGTCTGAGGAAAGAGAGGATAAACAAACGGCTGTGTGTGTGCGGGTAAGATGGGACGGGTCATGGGAGTGTCATCCGGATGAGTGTCGCTTTAACTCATTACCCCGCCAGCGTTTTTGAGGATTTTCACTAAAATTTAATGGCCCCTAGAATATTTTGTTGTATGAATTATCTGAGCATGCAATACATCAAAATAAAGAACAGACAGAGGGTTAAACAAAAAAATCATGTTTAAATCTGTTTTATTCTAGCATCAAGCATTCTATTTTTGTCAACATTTGAATTTAGATAGGTTTCATTAAAAAAGCAACATTTTGAGCAAAAAGCTGAGAAAATGGCATTTTTATCAAATACTACATCTGGCTCATATTCAGTACTATTATCAAAGCAAAATGCAGTAGATCACTTCCTAAAGCTTGCACAGTGCTTTACCACTTACTGAATCAATATTTCACTCCTAACATTAGGCCGTTTTCATTTATATGCTGTTTATTGTTGATGATCGCATTATTTTTTTTATATGCATATGCTTACATAGGAGATCGCCTGTTTCTGTCTTCCTCGTTTGTGTTTTTGATCGGCATGTTCTAGACTCATTCAGGAGCTGTATAATAGCGCCCCCGAGTTTATAACAGCAAGAATGTGGAAACCCGTTTGGTGGGGAAGGCGTTAAAGGTGACCTATTATGCCCTATTAAGATGTAAAATAAGTCTCTGATATCCCCAGAGTGTGTATGTGAAGTTTTAGCTCAAAATACCCCACCGATAATTTTTTGTAGCTTGTTAAAATTGCCACTTTTATGGTATGAGCCAAAAGGTGCTGTTTTTGTGATTGTCCCTTTAAATGCAAATGAGCTGGTGCTCCCGGCCCCCTTTACAGAAGAGGGCGGAGCTTCAAGAGCTCAAGCTCCAGCGTACAAATAAACATTTCAATATTAGTAGAAGCCTGTTAACTTTAAATGTGCTCTGTTTAAAAGTCAGTCATCTGATTGTACTATGCATAATAGATTTGCGTTTCTGAATTACACAAACGGGGAGCACAGCGGGATAAAAATAACAACATAGCTATTACAAAATCTATAAGTCCCACTTGTGATTATGAGCTCGGTAAATTCAAGCGGTTGACTCGCATTGCTTTCATACGCAACTTTTAACTACCACATTCCTATTCACGATCATTCTGGCAGCACTTGAAGACAGCACCAGTGCAAACACAGAGACAATGATAGCTTTAGCAATTAGTGTTACAGAGTGCCAAGAAACACTTTCAGAAAGGCAGTTTGGAAAACAAACGCGTGATGCTTGCTTTGTCTGGAGCTGACATTCACGCGCGAAGTGTTGATATTGATTCCTAAACATATAGGGGACTTTACTGATTTTTTTTTTTTCTGGGATATTTCTTTTGAAAATGAAACTTAACCACAGTGTCCTCACCGGTTCAGATGGAGGGAGTCTATGGAGACTCCTATGTTCGTTGGTGCATCCCAAAACACAACACTTGTAATGCCTCTTTGGCTCTGACATCGTATATCTCCAGCAGGAAAACAGTGATGGCAGACCGCTGCTCCTCTCTCAGGGCTGTGTTTCTGCTGATAGGGCAGAGAGCACCACTAATGGATGGGACTTTTTCCCTATAGTGACGTGAACAGAGGGAGAATCTGAAACTGCTCGTTTGGAGAGACTGTTCATGATATATTGGGATTATTAAAAAATGAGTTGGTGGATTTTTAACATTATAGGCTGGTTGTTTTCACATACTGTGGCCTGTGTTCAGACACCTTATAAAAGTGATTTTTGCCTTATAGGTGTCCTTTAACCTCTGACTCTGTCTTACAGGATGTGGGAGAGCATACAGATGTTTCCATTAACACAGAGCCGTACGTTTCCTTCGAGAGAAACAGCGTGAGTGTGGATTTGCATGATGTGAATGTTATTTCTCCTTTAGCACCTGGTAACGTCCATGTTTCTTCCAGGGCGACATGATGCAGAAAGAGAAGCAGAAGCAGCAGCTGTTGAAGGAGATCCAGCAGATGAGGGAGGATCATGAAGCCGTCCAGCAGAGGAGAGCCGAGGAGATCTCAGCGCTTCAGGAGGAGACCGAGGAGATCACCCAGAGGATGCAGGTAGAGAATGGGCCGTCGGGATGCTCTGAAGCATTTGAGTGTTTCTGAGGCTCAGACGCATGACTGCTCTTGTGTTCAGATCGCTGGCGCCGAGCTCAACATGTTCCAGCAGAAACTAGAGGAGGAGGTGAGGAAAGACCAGCAGGAGAAGAAGGAGCACCAGGAGACGCTGAAGACCCTGAAGACGGAGATCAAATATCTGGCAGATTTACATGAAAGGTCAGACACACTCATGATTATACACTCTCTCTCTCTCACACATGTTTGTTTGACTATCTCATAGACTTCTGTTGATTTTATATCTGGTTAATGATATTTTCTATGGCCTACCCCTAAACTTACCCATCGCAAAAACATTTAAATAGAAACATGATTTGGCCGATTTACAAGCCTTTTTAACTAGTGAGGACCGGAAAAATGTGCTCCCTAGTCGGTGAGGACATTTGACCCTCACAAGTACACACACACACACACACACACACACACACACACACACAAGCTGCTGTTTTATTGCTGAATGAATCTCTGTTTTTTTCTAGTTACACCAGAGACATCAGTGTGAAGAATAAAGAGTATCAGGCTGAACTGGAGCGATTCCTGGACCTCAGGTGAGTCTGAACACTTATACAACATAAACTTCTGCATCTTTGAAAGGCTAATGGTTAGGGCTGGACGATATGGCCAAAATTTATATCACGATATATTTCTTAATTTCGGTCGATACAATATAATTCCGATATCAATATGGACACTATTATAAAAAGCCTCATAAAAACTGCCAAGAGCGCCCACAACAGATGTCTGTACCTACAAACTTATGAAAAATGAATTTGCCAAGTCTATGAGCTCCTCCTATAAAACTATATATTTTAGGGGGAAAAACAACCCAGCACAAATAAATTAATGTTCACCTTTTATTTGTATTTAGCCTTCATACAAACAAGAAATGTGAAATCACTGTCAAATAAACATCTCAGACTCATCTTATTAATATTAATATCTTTAACTTCAAACTATAGGCAAACATACAGTACCAGTCAAAAGTTTTTGAACAGTAAGATTTTTGTTTTTTAAAGAAGTCTCTTCTGCTGACCAAGCTTGCATTTATTTGATCCAAAATACAGCAAAAACAGTAACATTTTGAAATTTGAAAATATTTTAAAATGCAAGTTATTCCTGTGATTTCAAAGCTGAATTTTTAGCATCATTACTCCAGTCACATGATCCTTCAGAAATCATT